>JARJDT010019562.1:0-12739 GCA_030264655.1 Leptusa sp. GC000079
CCACCATAACCACCACCACCATAACCACCACCACCTGCACCACCATAGTGACCACCATAATTGCCACCGTAATTACCCTGCGAATGAAAAACAGGTGCATTTGATAAACCTGCTTGGCTGTTGTAATAGTGACCAGCGCTAGCGCCCCGGGGAGGAATCACACCTACATTAGCAGAAGGGTGGTATCCAGGGTAGGGTTGTTGCGGATTGTAGGAATTTCCATGTTGCCCATAACCATTAGTTTGCCCATGAGGATTATAATAGTTACCCTGACTCTGGTGTCCGGCGTTATTGTGATAAGGACTGTTGTAACTTGGCGCAGGTTGATTATGCCCATAAGGAGTTTGCGCACCGTAAACACCTCCACTATGGCTATGACCTGTTCCTGCAGGATAATTGGAACCGCCAGTATTTGCGTAAGGTGAAGATTGTTGATGGCCTTGGAAAGTTTTGGTTTGCGGTTGCGCATAATTTTGATTGCCCACATTCCAACCAATAGGTCTTTGAGCACCATTAGTATTAGGCTGACTGTGTCCGTTTACATTATCAGAACCCATCGGTTTCTGATTCGTATTAGACACTGCAGATTTCTGAACGCTCTGTGTCTCCATTTTTGGAGCACTCGGTTTAGGTTTAGCAGGCACATTACCGCTTTGTTTCGGAGAACTCAAACTCGTTGCGTCTGCGCTAGCTTCCGGTTTGGCGACCGGTTTAGCGTCACCGGAACCGGACTTCTTTTTGTTATTATTACCCCATAGACTCGTCGAGCCGCGACCTGATGAGCCTCTACTTCGCCCTCCGGAACGTTTACACTCATTTTGTTGGATACAAATTAGGCCCAGGACAAGAATTAGAAGAATTTTGCACTGCATTTTCGCGACATGAAAGATACAATCAGACTGAGCAGAAAGCAAATCTTTTGTTGTTTTCTCCAGTAGCACCACCAATTGATTAATGAGTTCAATTTAAATAAAGCATCCGCTTGTTAAGATTATTTACGAGGCCGGCTGTTTTCATGTTAAAGTTCAACTTGATAAATGAATAAATTTGTACGAGTTCGCGCGCACCGTTTTGTCTTGTTTGATTGTAAGATGTCAACTAACAAACTTAGCGAAATTGAATAACAAATAGCATTTCTTGTCGTTCGTATGTACAATGCCCATCGCCACAATATGCCAACAATAAATACATATCGTTATTTTCATCGTCGTCGTCGTCACATTGCTTTGCTGTTTTAATGAACCTTTCTTTCATACTAGTCCGTTTAAAGATAGCTTCGCATAATAACACTAATAATTGTATAAAACACGCTAATTAGTTTGAATTGTTTTGCATTATTTGCCGTTTAATATGTTACAGAAAGTTTTATGCGATGTTTTTCTAGCGTGAATAAATACAGTGGCGATTTTGGCGGATTTCTCTCGATTGTTACAATTATATACCAATCACAACAACCATTTATTTTGATATTTATATTTTCTAGGACAATAAAACAATGAATACTTACTTTAATTTAGCCAAATGTTTGTACTGGCTCTCCGTTTGCGTCCACATCTCCTTTTGTTGGTGCATCGATAAGCATTCGCGTTGTGGGTGTTATGTCAACACTGACTGTCGGTGCCGCTTCTTTCGGTTTCGCCTTGGTAGATCCGCTTCCAATGTCATTATCGTCGAAGAATACAATATTATCCGCTTTATCGGAAAGACCTTCACCTTGGTCACCTTGGGCTGCGCACGTTTTCTTCTTAGACTGCTCGGATGCCATGGTACTTAAGATGATTTTTACAGTTTCAATGTTTGACTCAAACTGAATTTCAATCTTTGTAGGCGCTTTGTTTATAGGATTTTTTCGATAATTTATACTTATTTAGTTGCGCGTGAGTTGCGCTCAGGCATTCTCTACACTAAAGTGTGATGAAGCGTTACAGAGCAAAATTACATCATACCTAATGAAATAAATGCTATTTGCATTTGTAGGCAATGTTAATGGAAAAAGTAAATATTGTTGTAGAACAAATACATTTTATCAATTTTCTGCAAAAATAAATATCAATTGTTGCAAATTAAACTAAATATTTAATTCTTGTAACACGAACACGATTGTTGCAAACTTCACGGAAATAACATCAAACGTCATGTTCAGATCATAAAATTCTAAAATAAAAAAAATTTATGTTTTCACTCTAAAGAAATTCATCAACTATGCAATATTCATAATCATTAATTTCATAATGGGAAACTGCGGAACAAAAACGTAAGTCGCATTTTTTTTCGTCCTGAAATTTGAGAAAAATAGTTAACATTGATAAACATTGTTCAATTTTTCAAAACATCGTAATGTTCTTTTATTTGCTCGCTCAAAATATACAAAAATACAAATTGTTAACTACACACATCTATCTATCTAATCAATTCGCTACCTAACTCTAAGACTAAAGAAACTCAAATATTAATTAGTTACAAACATAAAAACAATCAACTATCGTGTCCTTTGTGTCGTTTGCTTGGGCTGTGCGTTGTCTCAAACGGCTTCTCAGTTTTCTTGGTTCCATCCACCTCCATTGCTTCTTTGGGCTTTGTCGGCAGACCATCCACCAGCAAGATCCTTGGTTGTGTCCTTCTTGCCATCTTCAGACTCCACACTTGGTGTCCATTTGGCACCAGCGGCTCTGGCTTCAGACATCTGTTGCATTTGTTGAAGGGTGTGCTCCTCCTTATCCTTGATAGCTGGAGTCATGGCGGCAACAGTATCGTCCTTCTTCTCTTCGTCCTTTTCGACAGGCGTGTCTACGACAGCCTTCTCTTCTGTCTTCTCTTCATCAGCAGCCCTGTATCCACCTGGAGCAGAATAGCTAGATGAAGTAGCTGGAGCAGAGTAAGCTGGGGCGTTGTATTTCGATGGAGCCGGCGCTGAGTAGGCTGGAGCTGGAGCAGAGTATGAAGAACCGGAAGAGTAGCTGCTTGATGGAGCGCTGTAGGTTGGTGCAGGAGCAGAGTATGACGAGGACCCAGAGGAGTAGCTTGCTGGAGCAGAGTATGTTGGGGCTGGAGCGCTGTATGTTGCAGCGGGAGCACTGTAGGAAGGTGCAGGGGCAGAGTAGGCTGGAGCAGCAGGGGCGCTGTAGGATGGGGCAGGCTCGGAGTAGCTTGGCGCGCTGTAGCTTGTTGCTGGAGCAGAATAAGTTGGAGCTGGAGCAGAATAGCTTGGAGCTGGTGCGCTGTATGCCGGAGCAGCTGGTGCGGAGTACGAAGTGGAAGTGTAGGTCTTAGCAGGCGCTGAGTACGATGGGGCTGGAGCAGAGTACGTTGATTCGGAGTAGTCGCTTGATGGAGCGGAGTATGAGGATGATTCACCGTACGCTGGAGCAGCTGGGGCAGAATAAGCTGGAGCTGGAGCAGAATAAGTCTGGGCTGGTGCAGAGTAGGTTGGTGCAGGCGCAGAGTAGGCTGGAGCCGGAGCTGAGTAGCTTGGTTCTGGGGCGGAGTACGCTGGCGCTGGTGCAGAGTAGGTTGGAGCCGGAGCCGAGTACGAAGACGAAGCTGGGGCAGAATAACCCTTGGATGGAGCTGAATAGGCTGGAGCAGCTGGAGCAGAGTATGATGAACCACCATATGAAGACGACTCGCCGTAAGCTGGAGCTGGCGCAGAGTAGGCTGGAGCTGGGGCAGAGTACGAAGACGCAGCTGGGGCAGAGTAACCCTTGGATGGCGCTGAGTAAGCTGGGGCAGCTTGGGCAGAGTATGAAGAACCACCATACGAAGATGTTTCAGAGTAAGCAGGGGCGGGAGCTGAGTAAGTCGGGGCTGGCGCAGAGTAACCCTTGGTTGGAGCTGAGTATGAAGATGATTCGCCGTGAGCTGGAGCTGGGGCCGAGTAAGTCGGGGCTGGTGCTGAGTAACCCTTAGATGGGGCAGAGTACGAAGACGTCGCAGGGGCGGAGTATCCCTTGGATGGAGCCGAGTATGAAGAACCACCATAAGAAGACGACTCGCCATAAGCTGGAGCTGGTGCGGAGTAACCCTTGGAAGGTGCTGAGTAAGAAGAACCACCATACGAAGACGACTCGCCGTAAGCTGGTGCAGGTGCAGAGTACGTTGGTGCTGGCGCAGAATAACCCTTGGATGGAGCCGAGTAAGATGGTTCAGGGGCAGAGTACGATGAACCAGATGAACCGTAAGATTGAGCTGGTGCGGAGTAGGATTGTTCGCCACCATATGAAGAACCAGAGCTGCTACCGTAAGAGCTGCCACCGTAGGATGGTTCGGAACCACCATAAGGAGAACCAGAGCTGCCACCATAAGAAGGAGCGGAGTAACCCATTGGCTTAGATTTGTAGGTCTTCGGGCTGGAGTAAGAGCTTCTGTAACCGCCGTAGTGTCCACCACCATAGTGTCCATAACCGCCGTGTCCATGACCATGGCCGTGGTCATGTCCGTAACCGCCGTGGTCGCCGCCATAGCCGCCATGTCCCATATGAGCGTAGCCACCAAGGCTGGGTTGGCATGTCACAACCAAGCCATGTCCACCGTATCCGTATTCGCCGCCGCCTTTCTTTCCATGTCCGCCTCCTGAGCACAAAGAAATATTTGTAATTTACAAGTAATGAAAACAAGTCAACAAAATGTATTACCATAGCCACCATCGTAACCGCCGCCGTGAGTTCTCATCATTGGGACAGGTACAATTGGTACATGTTCTTCTTCATCGTCGATTTCGTTTTCGGCTTCCGCAGCACGGTAAGCAGAGTGAGAAGGACCATGAGCTGCAGCGCTGTAGCTGGAAGACTGTGCTGGTGCAGAGTACGATGTAGCCGGGGCTGAGTACGTCTTCTGCGGAGCGCTGTAGCTTGAAACGGCTGAGCCAGATTCACCAGAGTAACTGGAACCAGAGCTGGATGAACCCGAAGAGGCGGCTGCTGCTGAGTAGGTAGCTTTGGGTGCGCTGTAGGCGGCGGCTGGAGCTGGTGCCGCGTATTCAGCCTTTGGTGCGTTGTAGGTCGACGGTTGGGCGCCGTAGCCTCCGGCTGGTGCGTTGTAGGAAGGAGCAGCGGCGTAGCCAGTCGCTGGGGCGGCAGCGGCGGCGTTGTCTTGGCTCTCGCAGACGGTGTATGGCTTGTGGTAGGGGTCGCTTGGCCGGATCTCAACGCAGAATGTGGTTGTTGCGGACTTCTTCTTCCGGGCGATCTCGTCAATGGCTTCTTTGGACTTTGACAGCTGTGTGGACGCGCAGTTGGCCACGGCAAAGGCCAGGCAGAGAACGACGAGGACTCGCATTGTTGACTTGTTGTATTTTCGTTGATGAGCGAGCGAATGATTTGTTCGATTCGACGACCTGCATTTATATTATTATTTCTTGCTGAATTCGCAAAAGCTGCAAAATCCTAAGTTCAATTGTTATACTTTATTAATAATTCGAATGAAATGCATTGGCAATTGAATTATTATTAATCAAATGAATTGAAACATTTATTAATTCTAAAATTACAATGTTTTCGTTGAATGTGCAAAAAACTAAAAAATGTTTAAGTTTTAATTAGGTAGTAAAAATATGTTAAAATGATTCTTGGGACAACTGCGTTCGTACTCAAAATAAATTAATATTTTATTTGCATAAATTAATTTTATTCATGTGAAAATAGAAAATCAAAACACTAATTCAGTAAAAAAATATATGTTTCTTGTTGAAAAGGAAAATCTGGAAAATTTTATAATACTTAAATTCATACATTTGCTTAAAAATACAATTTATTTAAATGAATAAAGTAAAGTAAATTTATTGCAGAATCCGCAAAACCTGCAAATTGAAAAATTAAAATGTAATTTGGAATAAAACGCATGCATTGGCAAATAAATAATAAAACGAGTGTTACAAAAACAAACAAAACTTTTATTAAATAAAAAAATTACAAATTATTTGATTTTCTTCAGTTTATGATACGCAACTAAACAAATGATGAATTTTATAGCAGTCATAATAAGGATGATGACGACAAGCTTCCACTTTCTTCTAAAGGCACTTTCTCGTTTTTTGACGGTTGCACAGCTTTGGTTTCTTCAATTGTCTCTTCTTCACCAGTCCTGGATTCTATGTGAACTGGTTTTTCTTCCTTCTCTTGATGTTCGTCCTCTTTCGTTTCTATTTTGTCTTCATGTTTGTCATTTTTGTCGTCCTGTTTGTCGGCCTGTTCGGGTTTACTTACATCAGCAGAAATTGTTTGTATGTGTTTGTGTTCGTCTTTACCACTGGCTTTCTTCTTGTCGTCGTGCTTCTTTTTACCATCATCATGATTTTCCTTTGGTGCTTTTTTCTTGTCTTCTTTGGATTCCTTCTGCTCGTACTTGATCTTCTCGATTGTGTCCACATTGATAGTTTTGATTTCTTGTGCTTTATTGGAAGGCTCATGCTCGACTTCACCGCATTCGATGTCATGGATATCTTTGGATTCTGCAACAAAACTCGAATGGTCTAATTCACTGTTGTGGCCATCCCAGGACACGAAATGATGGCCGTGGTTGATCTGCGATTGTGCTTCAGCTTCGTATGGATTTTCTCGGATGATTACATTATTCGAATTCGGCTTGCATTCCTCCAGTTCCATGGCGTGAATGTCCTTAGCTTCTTGTGTCAGTTCACTTTGTTCGACATTGATAGGATCGTTGATTACCGATGGACCATCGACGACTTCGGGATAAACGTGTTCGATTTTTGATGGCGATTGCTCAATGACCAAATGTCCTTCTTCTTCGGGATCAAGATATCCGTAGATTTGGCTTTCGGGGCTCTGTGCGGGCTCATCTTGTGTGAATCTCGGCTGCAGGAAGACATCTCGGCAATGGCAGTAGGCAGGATGCAACTCTTCTTCGTAGTATTCGGCTTGTCGTTTTTGGATGCTGTGTTTTTCTTCCAGGGGACACTGCTGTTGGAAATCGTAGGCAGCGTTCAGGTCAGGTCGTCTTATCGCGTGGCTTTCGATTTCGACAGCAAGGAGCACAAATAGTGCAAACAAAACAATGAACACTTTCATCTTGTTGAACTAATTTGACTTGATTAAACAATTTGTTAACGTTGCTGCTTTTATAAGTACTAAATTATTCAAATATTATTGTTATTTTTGTTTCAATATTATGTATAGCTTATAACATTACATTCAATCCAATGAAGTAATGTTTGTTTTAGTTATTATACAATGTACATTTTGTAATTTTGCATTTGCAGTTTTGGCTTTCGATTTCCAAAGAAAGAATACATCTCAGAAAAATCACTGCTAGCCGTACGAGCCGTAATCGAATATCTAAAAGAAGGTAAGATATAGAAAAGTGGCTGTTGATTAATTTTTGAATAATTTTGTTTGATTTAGATGTTATTCAAAGAGATATATTTCGCGCGACAGGACATGATGCAATCGCACAACAAATTGCAAAAGAATTAAATCGTGGCGGTCCAAATTTATACAAAGTTTTGGAAGAATGTTCAGTCCGCGATATTGCAAGCGGTTTAATGTTCTATCTGCTTTATATAAAAAAACCTTTAATTCCACCATTAATTCAATCCATTGTATTAGGTATTTTTTTTTAATGAAAAACAAAATGTTATGTTAAAAATTATTTTGAGAGTTTTTTAGATCCGGACAATAAAACTGTGGCTCCTGAAATTGTTGCGTTAGACGTCTTAGGATTAATAAAAGAACAAGTCATTGGTCGTCAGTATAAGTTGCTCCAGTACATCTTTGATCTGCTTAATCATGTATTAAAATACACGCCAACTGACGAATTGTCCGGATCGACAGTTCCTATCTACATGATGCCGATTTTCTTCAATTTGCGCGTAAATTTTCTTTTAGTTTATTTTACTGTATATTGTTTCAAATGTCCTACTTATTCATTGCAAATTGCAAGTTTGTTGCTTAATTGCTGATTTTGCCAAGTTGATGTTTAAGTCAACGACTTGCGGAATGTGAGTACCGAGTATGCAATTATTGCCATCATATGCTTAAATTGCATAAATCGGTCGCGCAATTAATAAATCGCTGGACTGACGCAATTTCGATCTATTTGTTTTCAGGCAGAACACATGCTAAATTGGCGGCGTGTTGCTATCATCTTCGTCGAGATAATTCGTTTAGCACCACAAGAATTAGACATTCAGAATGCAATAAATGATTTGTCGATGAATGAAATTATCAATAACAATGTAATTTTAAAATGTTCATTTTTGAAATATTTAATTTCTATAGTTGGTCCAGTTTTCCTTTCTTTTTTAGTTGATACCTCTCAATTTCATCCATTATCCTAATTACATGCAGGGACGTTTACAAGACATGAATAGCGTTCTACGTCGTTTTATTGCAACCACGGGTAAGTACGTCATTGCTATTGCTACGAGAAAACGGAAATTAAATCGAACATTTAGTGAATTATTTGATTTATTTCTGTATGCAGAATTTCATAAATGTTCCTAAACAAACATTGTGCATATTTGCATGTGCTAACTTAAACATTCTTCATTCCATATTCCATTTCGGCATTTTGCAATGTAGAATTAGAATAGATTGATTTGTTTTATTTTATTTTAGGCAATCGTGGAGACGGTGCTTGCCATGACTTATATCAGCAACGTCAACGAAATCGAGTCGCCACACCGCGTAATCGACCAGCCCAAGAACATTTGTAATTCTCTATTGTTTTTTCCCATTATGCATAACTGTTTTAAATTGCATGCAAATGACAATAAAAGCAACTGAAACTAGAATCACAAATATGCCAATTCGCTGATTTGTGAACCATTTTTTTATCGTACAACGTACGATTTTAATTAAACCGAATTGACATTATTTCATTTGAGTTGGAAATAATGAACCCACCTAACTACACACGCGTTTTTAAAAGTTTTGACATTTTTGCAAACGTGACTAAAACGTGAACTTTAATATCTAATAATACAAATTCAGATATCAAAGGGAATTTAAAACTTTTTGAAGTAAAAACAATAGGAATTGTTTTATTTTGCGCATTTTTTGTTTATGTTGAAATTTGAATGTTTTCCTTCTTCAAAAAAGTAAACATTTTATTTGAATTTTGAATGTAGCGCCCTCGGCCCTTTTAATACAAAATGATCTGACTTTTGTTTTCTGTTCTGTTTCCGTTTACAAGCACGCAAATCAACATGCTCTTGCCATGTAAATGAAAATGGATCAAAATCAACAAATTTCCGATGAAATACCAAACAGGATCATTGCAAATAGTCAAATAGAAACATTTCCATCCAGCAAGGAGTAATCTATCACACTCGCAAATTATTTGACAATAACATCCAACCTGTTTCTGTATCTGAAACTATAATATACGAAATATTCGTCAGTGATTTAACAGAACTTCACATGCCAATTAGAGGACCTGAAGGATTGCCTCCTAGCCTAGAAACGTTTTTCGACCTCAAGATCAGAATAAACAATTTCTAATAGAGAATTTCCACATGAAGTAAATATAATATTAATAATATTCTCAATTTCAAATTGTTTATTCCCAGTTTGAAATTGTTAATTCTCATCTTGCAGTTTAAAAGTATAGTTATTTTTATTACAATAAGGAGCAAATTAAATAGATGAATAGACTTTATTTTATTGTTGTTTTAATTTATTTATTTAAGTACAATCGCATTTAAAAATACATATAATAAAATACAATACACTCGATTTTGACTTCAACACTTAATTAAATTAATATTGTTTTATAAATATCAGATCTATTATTTATAATTTCGATAAAAGCTTTAAATCAGGCGCATCCTTGATGATAATCTCATGCCACCACTCAGGCCGAGTCATGGAACCGGAATTGCTGAAGAATGCATGTTCCAAATGCTTATAAACCTTAACAAAACAAGAGCCAACATTAGTCAAATAAATTAGTCAAAAAATATTAAAAAAAGAAATACTTCGCCATCAGATTTTCCCAAAACAGAATTGACCACGAAGTCCGGTGGTGCCAGAGCGTCAATAACGCCAATAATATCAGGTTTTAAAGTGGAACACAGGAGCATAATCGCTTCTTTGACGCTTTTAACGAGGACGGGATCACGTGCACTGCCACCCTGGTAGAAATAAATTAAATGTTTGTCTAAGCATGAAAGCCCATACAAAATGCCCAATTTGTCTAAGGGTGATTTAAGCTCTATGGAAGTTGCAAGGCGCGTCGTTTCTTTCCAGAAGTATTTCAAAGCGATGTACTCCGCGTAAACACGCGAGATTAGTGCACTTTTGTAGACTTGCGTATTGTTACGCGCTGCTAAAGAGCTGGCACCTACGTAAAGAAAATTGCATGAAAATTAATTAAGATAAAACTGTTTGAATTGAACAGAATATTACCATTTTTAATTAACTCTGTTTGTTCCTGCGATACAATGCTTAATAAATAAGTAATTAGCCATTCATAGCTATTGCTGATAACTGAAAAATCAAATTAAAAATATTTTAATACAAAAAATTATTATTAGTAATATTAACATCGAACAGAGTTCGCATAAGGCAGCTAAAATAATATTTCTTTTTTTTCAATTGTTCCCTGATTTCTTCGATATTTTTAATTTGCATGAGATCTTTTATATTGCCATATTTTAAGGTTTAAGAAAATTATAATTAGATTAATTTACATTTTTTTCTATTTTTATCAAATATTCTAGTTGTGGTTTATTTCATTAATTCTCTGTAAAATTCTCTCTGTTTGAGAAATTATTCTTAATAATCAATGATTTTTTGAAAATTCTATTTAATTTTATTGAAATATGTATTTTTTGAACATGAAGCAATTTACGTATTAATTTTTCATGTTCTAATTGCACAAATAAGTGAATCAAAACTTCTATGCATAAAACTGTTAACGACTTACATTCTTTGTTGATGACATCTTCAACGCTTTGAACCTGTACACGTGACGCTAAAATTGCTTTATGCCGCACTAAAAATGAACACGTGTCAAGAGGACTGCAGACCTTAAACTCCTTGTTAACAGTGGCCCATTGTCTCAACAACCAATTACTAGTCTGTTGAAGGAGTACGTTATTATCACCCTCGTAAGTAACAGTTGGATCCTGAGTGTTTCTCAGATCGCCCAATCGTGTCGCTTTCAAATAGCCATGTCCACCGCAAGCCTCTCGACTTTCCTGTATCGCAGCCAGAGCCGTCCATGTTATTAAAGGCTTTTCAGCTGAAATGATTGCGTGTATTTCAGAGACTAATTCGCTCAAACTATCAATCCGCGTTGTGGTATTGTTCGACTTATCCACTGCATTCAAATAATCTTGGGTGAATGCGTTAATGTACAGTTTGAAAACTGCTGTTGCAGCCACATAAGGAAACAATCTCCATTGCTAATAAATAACATTTAAATGTGTCAGTTAAAAATTAGCCGGGCTTGCATAAATATAAATTCAAATATTTAAATTTAAATACATCTATAATCCATTTAAATGGTTTATTTCAATAATTTTAGACGAATCCTTTTTTTTTCTAATATCATTTAAAATAAAAAAAATATCAAATTCTATTTAAACCAATTTAGTCTCAAATAGTTTTCAAAACTATTTTGAAATATTTCTATTTTAAAATGAAAAAATATAATATTTTAAACACCGAGTTGGTGCGAGTTTATTTTTGAGCAATAATTGTTTAATTTTATAATGAAATAATTTCTTCTATCGAATAAAAAAGAAAAGTAATTAAAAATATTTTCAAGAATCAATATCTTTTGATGTATTTTCTTTTTAAATAGTTTTTGAAACTATTTAAGCAAGCCCTAAAAATTAGTGGAAAAAGTTGTTATAAGACTTACATGAAGTGGATATTCAATAAGCGAAATCTCAGTGTCTTCGCCAAATTGTTTGCGTACAGCTGCATAACGTGCGGAAATTGTCACAGCACACGTGAGATTATTAATGCTTTCCTGCATAATGGCAACGCGCCCAGTTGACAAGCATTCCAGAGCAGCGCCCAGAATTTTTCCGGGCTCAGAAAAGCTGCTCTCGTAATCTCCCTCCGGCGTAACATCACCGGTGCGATTCAACAAGTTGCTTCGCGGTATTCGGTAGTTTTTAAACATAATAAATCTAAAACAAACAAACGAGTAATCAACTGCGCAAACAATGATAAGCGGCGCGTGGCTACCCATTGTCGATTCCATTCAGGCCGATTTTCTCGCCAATATCCCCAACGATAACGCCCGGATAGGGCGTCAGCGTTCGCGGATCTCTAATCGGCACCACGAAAGCGTGCAGGCCTTGGCACCCGTCTCTCGTATACAACTGGGCGAATAACAAAGCCAACGTGCAACTTTTGCCCAAATTGCCCACCCAACATTTCGCTGCCTCGAAATCCGGCGTGTTTATAACGAATTCTTGCGTTATCGAGTCGTAAGTTGAAGTGGTTCGCATCTGCTTGGTGTTACTCCCGTGGGCCACTTCAGTGACGGCAAGACAGGAAAGCACCTTTCTGTTCCACACTGCATCAAACATTTTGCGATGTCTCTCTGTTCCCAGGGACATTAGGGCGTTCGTGAAGAGACTCACGCCAAGAGCGTACTTGATGGAGACGTCTGGATAACACACCGCTAATGCTTCGTTTTCTGTCATGATAAGGCGAGTTTTTTGGGAATAGGGCATATTTAAGGTATTGGGAGGAAGAAATGATAGGTTGCTAAAACGGTGCGTTTGTAATGCTGTGCGGTGTTTTAATTCTTCAGTTGTTGG
>JARJDT010019566.1:0-13581 GCA_030264655.1 Leptusa sp. GC000079
ATGGCTCGTTGTCTGCACGGACGTAGCCAGAGATTTACTAAACTAATTGGAACAATCCTTTTAAATATGTACAAACATACACCGATTTTGCATCAGAGTTCAAAGCAGAAAGCTATAGGAAGCTTCAGCAGTCAAGACTAAATTTAATGCGCCATACAAAATAAGTGACAAAGACCTTTTTGATATCAAAAAATCGTCTCGTTTATAGTGGATTAAAGTTTGTACGAAGCGTACTTTTCTAATACTAATACGAAATTTGTGAGTGTAATCGGGCGAAATGAACTGTGGGACTTTGTTAGGTGAAAATTCGTCGGTGCGTTTGTCTCCGAAATTGAAAAACCGAATTTTTCTACATTGCTGACTCCGTCTCCGACGGCTACAGCCACAATTTTCGATTCGGTAGTTTCTTTAGGGGATTTTCGGGCGACTCCATGCTGTCTGTGTAACAAATAAAACTCCCAGAAACGAGACGAGAAACATTCACATAATAATAAACAAACGACGTCTTTTTCGGTATCTTCTCGTGTTTTTTTTTTCATTGAGGATTTTCATTTTTGATGGTGATTTGAGTGACGACACTTTGACAATAGGATGGCATTGCTGCGGCGGCAAAGACGAAAGCAAAACGGCTTTGTCAATGCCGCCCTTCGCTGAAAATCCTCAAAACCTGAAGTTTGTCTAGTGTGTGGGCAATGCGTACTTCATTTGCATTTCACAATTGGCCACAAGTCGCAACTTACAATGCAAATGCATTTTTTAAATGCCCACACATTGAGTAAACACTTCCTTGTTGCTTGTTGCTGTGAATAATTCACCGACAAATTCTTAGAAAAATGTAAAGTTTTGAAATTGTTTTGCGGAAAATTGAATGTGTTGATATGTTAAGAACGCGTGTCGAATTTGAAACAATAAACATCAACGTGCGTCAGACTAATAGAGTTGTCTCGTTTCGGGGCTTTTCAAGGGTGGCTCTTACTTATCGCTGTTAGCTTCACCGAGGGGTGCGCTTGCTCTCGGAATGCGTGCGCCCTGCCCTGTACGGGCATAAATCGTAAAAGCTCCAAAAACCAAAAGAGCGCAAAAGCGAAAGCTCGAGCAATGTCAAAGTTTAATGCAAAGGGTAGTTGCATGTAAAGGACTCAATAAATCCACGCTCGTATGTGTTGGTTGGTGTGTGCGCCAACGTTTCGCAGATAAGAACCCCAACTTTTGCTCGCCGAAGATAAGTGAGTTGCAATTTGTGATTTGGTGTTTTTAGCCACTCCATCAAGCAGAAACTCAAACTCAAACATCGCTCACCAACTCTCGCAAGTCGCAACGCAACTCGCCAGTAACAGCAGAAAGAAGTACAACAAGAAATATAATTTCATGAAAAATAAATTAAATGCGTCGACTCTTTAAGTGCCACTCTAATGGCTAATAGGGTGAACATTTGACGTTTGAAGATTATTTTGAGTAATTCAACATGATATTAAAAAGGTGTTGGTGAGACACGTCAACTGTGGATTGAAATACAAGAAGAGTGAATTGAAGAGGCGCGTCATTACTGTATTATATGCAAACGAAAAGTTACAACAATCGTGAACATCGATGGCTTTAGCGCTTTAGGCTTTGCTTCTTGCCTGCGTCTTGTTTAGTGTGTGTATAAAAACAGAAAGTTATAACATTAGCCCCGTACGAAAATGAATTTTAATCTCTTCTTAATCTGCCTTTACCTACGTCGACTCTATATGACATTTTGTCTTTTGTGCGTTGCTTGCTTTTGGCGTCGACTACGAAGAGGACGACGAGGACGTCGACATACCCGTGACGCTCTTCGTCCTGCGTAATGTTATGAGTTGGCTAAGGGTGTGACCGAAACTTGATTCTTGATGCCAACTGATTCAATAAGGGCAACAACACACTTATAAACACGTTACATTACTTCATTCTTTCTTGAATGCTCGCTTTATTTTTAGGAGCTTCTTGTTTTTTACATGATTTTTTCGGTGTTTTATTATCGATAAAAGTAAAGTATAACGAAAACCGAGCCAAACACTATAACACGTCTCGTTCCTGTTAGTGCAATCGGACACCAAAAGACGGTTTTCTGTTCTGATGACACTTTTTTCTGCTTTCGATTTTTCGAATTTATATTACAGTGTTAAATTTATTAATCCGCATAGGCATGACGGTTTTTAAACCCTCTTAAGAGCCTCCAGACATCTCAAAATTGTTTCAAGTTTCAACATATCAAAAACTTGATAACACAATTAGAATTTTTTATCATGTTCGACGGATAAGTCTTAAGATTAGGACCACCAAACATCACTTGTATATAGTTTTAGTTCTCTATTTAAATAATTCTTATGCAAAGACAAAAATTACGAAAAATAATTGGAAATTGATGATGGAAAAACAACTTACCCAGCTGTTAAACTGTTGGGCCACATCTAATACACTTCGGTCTGTAAAAGAAAGAAAAAATACTCATTACATTTTCAAATAAGACTTTTTACGATTTATACGAAGCGATATTGAATTGACCGCCATTTAAGGTTGCATGAAGTATTTCGTATTTGCGCATGAAACTCGACCCAAGTTTTAATATCTGAACATCTCTTCATCCTAAGGACCATCAGCAGCAAAAAGCAAATGTTCTTTTCGACTCTATCTATACATATGTGAAAAGGCCTCTGCCTCTGAAATATGCTAGTGCAATATCGCAGGCAATAAGGCAATTGCACCACTTTTTCCATACAATCATACAAAAAGGTCTTACAAAAGCTCTTCTTGCGTATTTTGCGGTTATCGACTTGTGGTGTGGTTTTTCGAGTGGCCCCCATTTGAGACTACTGTTTGCGCTTGTTCGTGGTGTGCTTGTTTATTAACTTTTCGAAATGAATTGAAACGAAATGAAGAATGAACATGCACACAGAGTGAGGGCGCAGTTGCCGCAGTACGCGTCGAATATTCGTTTCACCCTTGAAAACGTGAAGTGCTTCCAGCACGAATCCTTCGTGAGTGTCAATTTCGCTGCTTTTCTATAGTCTTGAATGAACTTAATACTTTTCTAGCTTTATTGTATTTAATCAATGTGGCGAGACAAATCACAAATACGCCGCAATTGCAGATTATTAATATTTATTTATCGCCTCAACTTGCCTCATACTTGTCAGTATGCTCATATTTTCATGATTTTAAGAGTAATTCCATATTTTTACGGCGATCGTAAATAAGGTACTTTCTTTCAGCAATTTAGGTGAGTATCTATAGTTAGTTAAATTTCACGATATAAATGAGTGAAAAAAGTTCATATAATTTCACTATCGCAGCAATGTGAAAGATTAGTTGCCTATTATGGTAATCGCAGTAAATTGCAATTTCCCAAAAGAAATGTCAAATAAAAAAAGTCCACTTTATATTTTGTGAATTCTCAAATCAATTCGATTCTTAAAACTGATTTTAATTTAGTCTTCTCAAATGTCAAATACGTCGGATATCGAAATAATGTTGTAAGCAACACGTGTATAAAAAGTGTTTCATTTTTCACTCGTTTGATTCACGAACACTCGTTCGTGAACTTTCGTACTAGTGAAAAACTAGACCACTACCACTGTATACCCTATACACTATACAGGTAACTCATACCTTATATGTACTTACCTTGTTGTTAATTAATTTAAACAGTTTCATACACTGTTGGGAATGGGGGGTTTGAGCGTTTGAGCGTAGTATTGATTTGGTTTGATCTATTGCCTTACAAAGGACCCGATTATTAGTATAATCTTGGCATGCGTGCACTTTGATGATGCAATGATTATGATGCATTATATTCTAATATTCGGCACAGCAAAGTACTTTTAATATTTAACAAGAACGTAGAATATGCAACAGTTTATTTATTAGTTATAATTACTGCCACAAATATTGTTCATGTGGAATGCATGACAATGAAATTCATTAATTAATTGCGTCGTATCATATGGACATATTCCGCAAATTGATAAATGCCTTTTGTTATTAATTACAAAATGTGAAATTAATACAGAATTGCATGATTGAATTACCTATAATAGTTTATCACTTCAAATCAAAAATTAACTCAAACTCAATTTTTTCTCGTTTGAAGTCGCCCCTTCAGTTCTTTGGGAGTTAATTCATTCGAATGCCCGATTTTTGAAGAACGCATTTTGCCATTTATATAGGTAACTTGTTTAAATTCGATTGCGTCCTCCCCCTTGGCATTGGCATTGTTGGTAACGATAATATCATT
Organism: Leptusa sp. GC000079; assembly: GCA_030264655.1. Lineage (NCBI taxonomy): Eukaryota > Metazoa > Arthropoda > Insecta > Coleoptera > Staphylinidae > Leptusa > Leptusa sp. GC000079. The sequence continues at coordinate 4,256 of JARJDT010019566.1, forward strand.
GTCTGCGATTGAATAATCACGTCACATCAATAGCACAGCGCGCGAGGGAGAATTGAATAAGGAAAGCAGCAAAACAGGAAGGTCTTCCTTTTCTTTGCGTTTCCTCTTCAATTCTTCCTTTTTATACGAGAAGTAACAATGAATTTCTTTTCATGTCGGTGAATTCATCTATAGATATTACATGGTATTCGTTTCTAATAATTCGCTCGTTGGAAACTTATCCATCTGTAAGGATATTTTTCTTTATCGATTCGATGCGTGAAGAAGCAAACTTGATCAGTATACGCATGAAAAATTTCAGCAAGTATGCTTCAACTGATTTTCTAAATTGTATCAATTCGAAGGAAAAAGTTAAGTAGGAAATATCAAACAAGTCAAAACTTTTTCACTTTAGAAAAACACTTACATGATGGAACACTCAAAGATGCACCAACACTAAATTGATTCGGTATCATCTTCACTTGACTAAATTCGTAGTAAATCAATATAAAGGAATATGAACAATTCACTTAAGCTTTGAACACTATGTTAAGAAGTTGTTACTGTTGCGAGTCGCGGTTGTGATTTGCGATTTTCGATTGAATTCGCGTCGCTGCTGTGCGAAGCTGAAGAGCGACGATGTTGTACTGACGATGTTCCGAAACGGCACAACTTCAAGTTAAATCCAATAGAATCATAATATAATGATAATACTCTTTACCGGATCCGTGGATTTACTAGCTAACTAATCGTCTTATATGAATTTTGCTTCTTTTTCTAATCCGGATCACCAGGGCCGCTTTTACCAAACCGAATGCGGCATACGCATCGGAACACACGTCGCGAGTTTATTGTTCATTTATCACAACACCACTCAACAACTACTATAGGATTGTTTCAAAATTTAAATTCATCTCAAATCGCCCAGAACGAACCGTCAAACTCAAACGTTTTTGTTTATTGTCCCTGCACGTTTGGATGCGTCGCTGAATTTAGTTCTTGGAACATCACACAGGAATATACAAAAGTTTGAGATTTTCACATCAACTCGGCGAAAAAGTTTTTGTTTTGTGTGTTATTATTGTAAACAAGTTGCCCGCCTATTAATCATCCACTGGATTTATACTTTTTGCGCAAAAAGGACGCGCGTAAACTTGTCGAAAGTTGGCGCGCGATGCGTTATAAATTCGCGACGTATTCCCAAACACATATAAATAAAGGATTATTCTTTGATCATTTTGCTTTACTTATACTTAACTCTTTATTTATTTTCAACAAACTAAAACTGTGATCACTTTTATGTAAGTAGCTGCGAAGGATAAGCGCGCACTTTGGTGTGTAGTGTAGGAAAACAAAATGGAAAACTCACCTTCAATGCTTGTAAGATCCTGCGGAAAGTTGAGAAGCGGAGCGGCGACGGTCCAAAAAATTGCCAGCCACTTGGCGGTGTCGTTTTTCCGAAAAAAATCGTTTCGAAATATAGAAAGTCAATAAATATCACTCCATCTATTTGTTCACTTAGTCAAACACAATGCGAGTTAAGCCTCGGTACTTAGTGTAGATAAAACCCCGAGTTTAGCGCAAATCGGTTTACAGTGGATTCCTAACTATATACACGCTCCTAATACGAAGGCTGTATTAAATAAGTAGAATTGATCCTAACTTTTCACTCTGGCCCCCCCGACCACGCCCTCGCAGTGACGTGCGCGCATCCGAACTGCTGCACCGTGCCATCTTCTTCGGCCTGCTCTCTGGGCTCTCTCCACGCCGCCGTTCCTGCTGCCTGCGATTCTCCTATGCCTATGCCATGCTGCCTGCTGCCCACCCAACCACTGATCGTTCCTGCTGCTGCTGCTGCTGCCTGTACACACACGCCACGCACGCATGAGGATTTTCCGCGGAAAACTATACGCCACGCGTCTATTATTTTCGTCCTTACCGCCACGGCCACGTTCACCTGCCGGCGCATACAATTGCTAAATTTTCCTTTTTGAGCAAACTTGGAAACTTTCAAATGAAGAGACGACTAAATAAAGAAGAAAACTCGTACGCGTTTCTTTTGAAGTAGAGTCTTTCCAACAATAAATCATTTAGAGCGGAAATGCGTGATCATCTTTGGGTGCTTATTCGCTGACTAGCTGTTAAAGCACTATGTTTATCCAACCAATATCGATATCATTATCAAAATCAGTAGTAGTTTTCTCAATCCTTTAATCCAAACATAAAGATCTAATAGATTTAAACGCTCATCTCGTTCAGTGCTGCGTTCTTTTGCTATTAAATAAGAAAAGCGCGCGCTGGATGATGAAACATTAGCCGCGAGTAGCGCAAACAATAAAAAGTTCTCAACAAGTTTCTTTACTTTTCATGCTTCATTGAAAGTGCAAAGTATTATGACTTCATTACTTATTGACTAACTACTTTAGTTGGGCGTTTATAGCTAGTTTTTGTTTTCTAAGTGCGGCGGTAAAGGTACTTTGGTTTTAAAAACAAAATATCAGTGTAATGCAGATTCCAATTTGAGAATTTATGAAGCATTAAAAACAACAGTGAACATTAATTTTTTTAAACTGGGAAAATATCAAGTGCGCACAGCTTAAAAAATAAATCCTTGTTGTTGCGATGCTTGAAGAAGCTTCACTATAGAAGTTCCGGGAATGAGAAATACGTTATTATGCGGAAATTGCAAGGCATTTCTTTATTTTTTCCCATTTTCTTGTAAGGATTAATAATTGTTTCTTCAAAATTGCACAGGATTCTGATAATAATCAAGATTTAAAACCTAATTGCTGGTTCAAACTCAATAATGTGTATTTGATAATGTATGTTCAAAATGTATGCGTTGAAGCTGTATGAGCATCAGCGAGAAATTTCGTGATTCAGATGATACAAAATAAACGCCTCCCTATTGTTTCTTACGCCTACGCAACGGCGGTTTGGAAGCGCTTGCGTGGTCACATGGAAACTTATCCACCAATGCGGCGGCGCTCCTATCGTAAATCAATTCAGTTGTACAAGCGCGAGATAAGTCGTGGATGCTGGATGCTGATGGTGAGCGCGCAACCCGCCACGAAGAGACCTGTCGCTACCAACGGCAACAACATCGACCAGACGCATCATCTTCACAAGGACTACTTGAAATTTAGCCGGCGACATTTCGAAGGAAAACGGAAAACCACGCGCAACAAACACATTTTGCCTGCTTCCATTGTTTCCGGTAAGCATGTCAAATGAGGGTGCAAGGAGGACAACGGCAGGATTACGTCGAGTCCTGCAGGCAGCAGGAAATTTTCTCTCGACACAACAGGGCGAAACAGGCGCACGATTTTCTCGATGTGAATACGAGTCAAGTTCACTCGAGTTGGCGATATATTTCGATGTTTTTGGGGAGCTGTGCGCTGTGCTTCTGTTTAAATAAGTAGTCGCGTAATCCTTATCGATTTTGATTTTTAGTAGCGACTGATGGCTTTTAAAGTCACAAATTCATCATGTAACAGCAATAATTGCTGGAGGATTTCGAGAATGACGTAGGTCTTCATTCAACTATTTTGGCTCGTCAGAAAATAAAGGCATTTCTTCGATTTTGATCTCTGTATCAAGATCGACATAATATTTTTGAATACCTGTTAAATTTGTTATGACAGCTCTCCAGATGGTAACGCAAACCAAAGTCAGTTAAAAAAGTGCAAGTATTGATGACTTGGAATTATTTCCAATTCCAACTGTTTGATGTGCATGTGAGTTGGGCAACGTCTCAATGCGCCTTTTCTCTTTCTCAAATCTCAACTGTACATAATAAGCATTTTGCTGCTTTTGGCTTTGAAATGTTGAAAATGGGCAATTCCTTTGAGAGTTGTCACCTTACACAATGTAATTATAATTTGATACACAGCAACAATAAAGCACAACATGAGTCTTACTCAATGATTTGCTTTATAAACTTGTTTCACAAAAGATATCTGTTTCTTATTAGTTTCTACGTATTTGCTTTTCGATTTTGACTATTATGCAGCCATGGATGATACAATAAAGCGCTTATTTAGTGATTGTGTGTTTGTTGCATTGCACTGCTAGGATGTCAGACGGATATTGCATCTGATGATGGCGGTGCATTTAAACGGAAAGCTTTTGGCGGTCACCGCAAGCAAACATAAACAATTTACAAAGCAATTATTGTATCCTACGCTTTCCGCTATCTGCTATCAGATTAAATTTCATATAGTTATAGAGCATCCTACGCCAAATGGATATCTAATCACTGGTTAATGTGGTACGCACTAGACTAGAGGGAATTCACTTGAGGGGTCCCGATATCCCCAGAGATCTTCCCATTCTCATATAAAATTACTGCCATACGCCGGAAAAGAACTGGGTATTGCGCATTTCCAAATTCGAACAAAACAAAAACATCTTATTAAATATTTAGCATTGTCTTTGTTTCAATTCAACACAAAGCTGGACAAAGAAATAAGTTTCCAAATCCTTAAGGATGTAAAAATGGCATGTACGCATTTTATTCTACATATTCAAATAAATTGCTCGCGTATCATATTTTACAAACAAAATACGTGTCCGGAATGAAAATGAGCTCAATTTTGAAAATTTTTCTTTATTCGTTGGCTGCTTCTGCTGCACTTTGCTATTTATGATGGTGCTGGTGGTCTACTTAACTCATTGTAATTTCCACCATCTGTCATATAATTCAATATCTGCGCGCGGGTCTCCCCGAAAATGTTTTTTATCCGCTGACAACATAGCCAGAGCAAACCAAGAGAATGCGCATAGTTGGGCCGCTTGGGAAATGTCTTCATCAGCAGAACCGTAAAATTACTTCGGCACAAATCTCCGCCTGTACCATTAGAGAGATGTATGTACCCTTAGCACTGATGCTTTCGCTCTGCTTTGCTGCTGAACGCATTACATTTTAACAAGTTCTGAACTGACGGCAAGTCCGATGTGAAAGTCGAAGCGTAAAGACATTTAAATGCGAAGGGACGCCACTTGCGCACATACATAAACTTCGTGTTCGTACTTACATTCTACACATGCATCATCAAGGGTGGTCTATTGATTGTGTAACTTAACACCGCCAATCGGCATTAATACGTTATTAACGAGAATCGATACATGGCAATGGTGCATGCTAGACACAAAGCATGAAAATACAGAGCGATTTTGTGAGGCTGTCCATGGCTATTAACATGAGAAAATTAATAACTAAATAAATCCTCCTCCTGAAACTTAGTATCAATCTGATTTTTTTACACAGTTATGATGACTTAACCGCCCACACGTTGGTCAAAAATTAGCATTTAACAAGAATTGGTTCAATTGAAATTTTAAAAACGAACGCACATACGGACAACATTGCAAAAACCACTTTTTTGGATTCGGACCTTAATTCGTCGAGATCCACTAAAACCTCGACATCAAAATTCCGCACCATTACGATACTTTTCTTCTCTTAATCGAATAGTAAAAATAGAAAACTATAGAAAAGTTGTACTGTACATTGAACTAATGCTTTTCTGATTCTGATGCTTGTTTTTGGCTGATTTGTGGTTGATTAATTCTACTTGACTGTGTAAAAAAACAAATTGATATGAAGATCGGGAGAGCAACTATTTACATTTATTAATTGATTTCCCTATGTTAATGGCCATTAGACACCTTCACAAAATCGCATGGTATTATTGAATTAAATTTAAATAACATTTTACTCAATAAATATCAACAACATGTTTCTTGTTGTTCTTCACAACCAATCAATTAATTATAAAGTTTTCAAAACTTTGACACAGTGACTTGAAGTTTGAAGTTGAAGATATTTTCTTGCTTTATCTAAAGTCAAAGATGAGTCAAAGTGTGAAGAGAAGCCTGTACCTGTCAGTTTTGAATGCTAACAAGCTAATGATATTGTAATGACAAAGCGGAAATTCTTCAGGTTCAGGTCCAGCTGACCTCTGAACCATGACTATTAGCATTTTTCATCAACATTCGACTTACTTGTATTTGATGGCTTTATTTTACTCTTCAAATTTTAAGTTCTCTATACTTATTTCCTTAATTTTAATAATTAGCAATTTAGCATAGAAAATAGTTAAAACTTCGAGCATCAGTTGAGATGAGAATTGTCACAAATGGTTAATTGTATCTCTATATCTATTAAGGACCATTGGGAATTAAACAACAACCGACAACCGATAACATTCACTTCAACTTCATACATGAGCTCATGAGCATTCTGCTCTGCTGTAATGTGGCTAGTCATGGCGCAATGTCCCAGTGGGGTCCGATCCGAACAAGGAATCCTGATTACATCGTCCTTAATCCCGCACAGCACGCCACTGTCCGCTAATTGTAATACCTTCAGATATAGTTTCTTCTTTCATTCAAACTTATATTCTTACTTGGCTGCTACATTTTACATTCATATGGAATGCTAGTCATGCACAAGTGTATCATATCGATAAAATTGATTCAAACTTAAATCACAATAAAATGTTCACATTAACAATAAATACATAAAGCAGTGTTCAATGTTCAATATTTGAATTGACTGGAGATTGGTTATAAGCACTGTTATAACAAGTAAAAAGTATTCTCATTCTCATCCGAACTTTTGTCTAACAAGCACAATTTGCAAAGAAATTCAATTGAAATTTCCGAATGAAAACATCAAAGAGAATTAGTCATGTGACTTTTGTCATTCGATTATTAGACCAAACTTGAAAAACGCAGCAAAACTGATGTAGAACAACTGAATCGGACTCTTTGATTGCTAAACTTTAAATCATTCGATTATTTCTTTTCGTTTCATCGTTTCCCTTGGTTGATATGAGCTCGCGCATCGCTTGCGTGTGCATCGAACTGATAGTCGGTTTTTAGACCGTTTTCGGCGGTCTAAATTTCTAACTGAAGGATGAAATGCGTCGGACATTTTTTCCTTCCTACGGACTAGGCTAAAGGCTAGCATTTGTCTCGTAAAAAGTAGATGTTTCCGGTCAGCACAATATACAGTAGCAACCCCAACGTATTATCATCACCCGACGGGTCGAGACCTTTATGCGGCCGTCAGCGCGTCCCCGCATTTAAATCCAAATTTATTACTTCACATACTAGCTGTGTATGTATAGCACATGAAGTTATAACAGCGTGTAGCCCTATATTAGATTTTATAAGGGTGTAGATTATTACTATGCGGTAGACACGCAGTAAGCGGTCGGAAAATAGGCTCGGCGATGCTGCGATGTGCTAAAAACTAAAAGACCAAAAGCGAGAAGAGCAAGAGAAGGGAACACAAATTTTATTATTTAATTCCAGAGATTCTACAGAAAATATTAGCATTTGTCCCGATTCTCGGTCCTCAGTCCTATATGGTTCAGAAAGAAGAGTTCGTTTATTTTCTTTTTTCCGAGTCCTTTACTGATGGCTTTTCTAATGGTAAGTTTGGCTTTTTGCGTATGTACCACTAATCGATGTTTTCCTACATTCATAATATAGAGTACAGAGAACTGGAATCAGCGTGACAGATGTGATGATGATATTTATCCTTCTTTTATCTTCCTCTATACATGTTGCAATATTGGTCTAATGCCCAACCTCAATAAAACCCACCCTTAGCATTTGTCTAGAAAATTGTTCCACAAATAATTAGCAAATGCATTGCATACGTTTGAACTCAAAATAACAGGTGGTGTCCCAATTAAGAAAAACCTTTAACAAAGTTAATACTTAATATACAAATTGTTACCACATTGCTAGACTAAAATTAAGTTATATATATACCTCAAATTATAATAGTTGCAATAGGCAAAAGTAATAAATTGTTAAAGTTTGACAAAGGTGTTAATATAATTTATATCGAAACTCAGCGTTGTTGGTTGCGGGTTTAAAATTGTAAAATTTTCCGGAAACCATTTATTATCCTTATAATGTGATATGTGATGTCCCTTTAAATATCATCTAATAATTTGTAAGTACAATATAGTATATGCGTTGGTACAGCCGCCTTTTGCCTTTCCTTGAATGTCTGTTTACGTATAAATTCAACACGGATTTGATTTTTTACAAAACTACATACGTGACCGGATATCAAATGGAAAAAATCCGGCAGTCGAATATTGAAAATCCGAAATGGGATTTGCGCGCCGGCGATAGTTTAAAAGCGCTGGCGCTTTTTTATTCTCTTCACAAAATCCGACGACGACAAATTTATGGTCGCTTTTTTCAGCGCGTTTCTCTATTGTCAGGAAATTTTATGCAATTGTGCACTTTTATGCACCCACCCTACAAAACTATAACGACTCCAACGTTACGTATGTGTGCGTGCCGATTTTTCGTTTCTTTGACATCCAAAAAAGATATTCTCACATTATTCAACGGATTAGATAGAAATTGTGCAGACTTGCCTCGCCGGGATGCGCGCAATTTACCGGATTTGCGCCGATAACAATCGTAATGGCATTATAACTGCACGCACACAATTTAAAACTACTCAATTACACAAAGCATTCGGGATTTTGTTGAAATGTGGAGTTGGCACAAAAGGAGAAACCACAATTTTGGACAATTTGCGATTTATCATTGATATACCTAAAGGTACTGATGTACTTTTGTGTTGGTTTTGTATACTTTTGATTGATTTGATTCCTCTTCCTCTTGATGGCTTAGATTTGAAAAAGATACAAACAAAATAAATGCTTGAAATGTGATACTCATGAATACATTGCACTCTTAGCAAATTAATTTTGCGGAATAAACTTGTCCATGATGGTTTATCGTCAATCGCCGATGATTTAGAAGACTATCATCATCGTCGTCGTGAAAAGGTGAGTGCGTGGTGCGTGTAGATTGAAAGGCAAACAAAAGCAACCGTCAATGAGAGCAGAAAACATAGGAAGCACTGGAAGCACATCAGCAGCAGTGCAGCACCAGCAGTAGCTAGTTGGTAATACGATACCGTTTGATTGAATGCGTGCCCCCGAAATTAATCTAAACCAACAATGGGAGCGTGCCGGACGCGTGTCTCTTGTGTGTTCATCGGATGGCACGCTAATCTAACTCTTATCTAGCTGACAATAAGCCAAGCAAACTTGCTGCTCCCCGGAGTCTCGGAAGATTCAATTTTCATTTGTTTTTAATAGATTTAGGAGATGACCACATAACTAAAGTAAGTACAAGGTGACAATTAGAAGCCTTCCAAGTCCAATATTCGTAATTTGAAATTATTAGACCTTAAATTTTGTGCTGATGCTGAAAAGATTCAAAGAAGAACTCGGCGTGACACGTGCCATCCTCATTAGCCTAACACGTGTTTATACGATCTTGGTTGATAATCTATACCA
>JARJDT010019581.1:0-13240 GCA_030264655.1 Leptusa sp. GC000079
TTAAATTTCCTATCGTTTGAGGTCGCTGTCGATCTTGGGGGTGCATTATTTCACTATGAAAATCGCCTCCGAAATAGAAAATTCCATCGATGAGAAAGTGCGGCGTCACAGAAAAACGGCTATATCTCCGAAACTAAACGCCCAAACTTAATTTTCGACTCAGAATCTGAAACTAAATTAAATTACCTATCGATTGAGGCCGGTGTCGATCACGTGGGTGCAGTATTTCACTCTGAAAACCGCCTCCGAAGATGAAAATTCCATCGAAGAAAAAGTGCGGCGTCGCAGAAAAACGGCGATATCTCTGAAACTAAAAGCCCAAACTTAACTTTCACATCATATTCTGAAACTACATTAAATTGCCTATTGTTTGCCTGTGTGCTGATCTTGTGGGCACATTATTTCCATATGAAAAACGCCTCCGAAATGAAAATTCCATCGAAGAGAAAGTGCGGCGTCAAAGAAAAGCGGCTATATCTCCGAAACTAAAAGTCGAACTCAATTTTTACATCATAATCTAAAACTACATTAAATTACCTATCGATTGAGGTCGGTGTCGATTTTTGGGGTGCATTATTTCCCTATGAAAATCGCCTCCGAATTAGAAAATTCCATCGATGAAAAAGTGCGGCGTCGCAGGAAAACGGCAATATCTTGGAAACTAAAAGCCCAAACTTAATTTACATACCATAATCTAAAACCACATTAAATTACCTATCGATTGAGGTCGATGTCGATTTTGTGGGTGCATTATTTCACTCTGAAAACCGCCTCCTACTTTGGAAATCACACGACGAAATAGTGCGCCGTCGCAGAAAAACACAAATATCTCTGAAACAATAAGTCATCACTTAATTTGCACATCATATTCTGAAACTACATTAAATCACCTATAGTGAGGCCTATAGTTTGAGGATAAAAGCAATCTATTGGAAATAGAGAAAAGTGGCGAATATAAAAAAGAAGCGAAACATCAAGATTTTCCCCAAAGACACTTTTGTCGTCACTATCAAGGATTTCAAAATATTCCAGAAAAACCACCGAAAACAAGCGGCGTCGCAGGAAAACGGCGATATCTCTTAAATTAAAAGCCCAAACTTAATCTACACATCTTATTCTAAAACTACATTAAATTACCTATCGTTTGAGGCTGTGAGCACCGTCGCAGAAAAACGTCGAGAACTTTGAAAGTTCAAGTCCAAAATTAATGTGCATATAAAATTAAATAAAAATACTACACTAAATGAAGATGTTATACTAGAAACGCGAAGAATCGACTGTCGACTACGCGAACAATTGACTCGAGTACTGACCACGACCAGCGAAAAGTTATTACAAAGAAATGCGACTAATAAATGCAATTATTCTGAAAAACGAGGAAAATCTCAAAAAGCTTAATGTCCAAAATATCTCAGAATTTCATTATTATAGTAATAAAGCAGACTCGCATTTACTTACCTTAACCATTTGAAAGTCGAAGAAAGGACTAAGCAATGGAAAATCATATCATTGATAAGTTGCTTAATTTATTATTAGCAAATTCAAATATACAATTAAAATTTGAATAACGGAAAATGTAATTCAAACTCAATCTACACAACTACACTTAAACTATTGCGATTGTCTAATGAATAATGGGAGTAAACTATAATTGAATTGAATTTGGTATATTTATTATTTCTATGTATTACGTGAAAAATTTGTCAATTATATAATAAATAAAAGGCGTAATACTTTACAATAGAATCATCATTTGAGTATTGTACTTAAGTAAGATATTCGAACCTTCCAAAAACAAAACTCTGTTCTGTTTACATAAGCACCGCCGGTTTCATTATCAGCAGCCAAATACACGATAATATTATAAAAGAATGAATACAGTAAAAATAAGTTGTATATAATAAAGAAAAGATCACTCTGAAGACGTTGTTATTCGTTGAAACGATGTACCTCAACGTCTCGGTGCTCCTACAGGCGATCTTGACCTGAACCGCGAATTGCTGTCGAACCTGTGGCGTCCGCCACCGCCGCCACCGCCTCCACCACCGCCGCTGCTGCCGCCACGACCGCGCGAGAAACTATCGCGCGAGCCGCGTCGGAACCCGTCCCCGTTGCGACTGTACTCCCGCGACCCGTAGCGGTCTTCGCGCGGATAGTCATCAAAGCGTCCCCCACGACTGCCACCCATCGGCGGCCCTCGGCCACCGCGGCTGCCGCCTCTGAAACCATTACTTCTATCGCTATAACCACGGAAGCTGCCTGGCTTGCTGCCGGGCGGCCCCCTCCTCGGCGGGCCGCCGCGACCGCCGCGGAAACCGCCCCTGCGGCCCGTACCGCGTGCAATCTCCACACGCAGCTTTGAGCCGAGGAAGTCCGACCCGTTCAGGTTGTCGCAGGCGGTTTCGGCGTCCCCATGGCTCGAGAACTCAATGAACGCAAAGCCGGGCGGATTGAACGCCACCCAGACCGAGTTCAGCTTGCCGAACTTCTCAAACTCGTTCTCAAGATCTTCCTTCTTGATGCCTTCGGTGAGGCCGCCCACGTACACACGCGTGCCTCTGCTGTCTTCGCGATCGCTCATTTCGTTTTCGATTGTTGAAATAGTTCCGCTTCTCTTTGCCAGTAATCTCAGTCAGCAGTCACAAGTAGACTTCAAGTAGTTGTCGCGTTGCGTAGCTTTCGTCGTTTCGTTGCGTTGTGTCTCTGTGGAACGTAGAATGATATGCATATGCAAGCGTGGTGGGACACAAAGACAGTAGTAGTCGAATATAATGCTTTGCTTGTGGTACTTGTTTGCTTTATTTAGTTTTTGTACGGATTGAATTGCATCAAGTGGTCTGCATCGAATTGATCAACGTTTCGGTAACAAGCAAACAATTACAACGTAGTCGCAATGTGTGTAAAATGAAATCCAATCAAACAGGAAGAATGCGTATGCGAATGCTGCTGACATTGTTCTATTCTGGCTTTGGTTTGTTTGGTTTGGCTCCGAATAGTTCGAATTTGTTTCGCTTTTATTTATATTGAATACAAGAAATGAGATCAATAGTGAGTGATTGCTTGGGATACTTAACTAAATCAATACTTTGTCTACGGCATAGTAGCTACACGAAGACTAAATTTGGGTAATTTGCTTTCCGTTTGCGATTGATTGCGATTGCGATGCGGAGCAGTGCGTTATCTTAGTATACGACGCGTTGTTCTAACGTTGGTTGGTTTTAGAAAAGAAACAAAACAGGCACAGGCAGGCAGGCAGGATTGTTGTTGCGTTTACGTTACGTTTTGACTTTGATTTTGGATGGATTTGCTCTTTTTTGGTTGTTTGTTAATGATCTCTGATCTCATCTCGTCTGCCCTAGGCTAGCTCGTCACGAATTTCTTTTGCGTTTTGCGTTGATTGGAACTATTTTTGTTATGTACGGTACGATAGAAATTTCAAATAATTCAACTAATAAACTCGAAGATACTTGTTCGAAGCTGTTCGATTTTTTTAGTTTAGTAGTTACCCAAATGTTCGTTGCGTTGGATCGACGATAACGTTAATTTTCTTGTAATTTGTAAACAACACGACGCCGACTTATTACAAAATGGCTGGCGCTTCGCAATGACGCTTGAGCTTGACGCTTTCGTTTGCTTGCACGCTTGCAGCGCTATGCTATGCACAGCCAGAGCGATCCGATTTCGAACGAAATCTACTCGAAACGCGTTGCGCGCATGCGCACGATAGCTTCGAGACGCCGCAGAAGAAATTCACGTTTTTCACGAGCATTTTCAATCGATAAAAGCCAGAAACGCACGAAGTATGCGCCCCGCAATACGAAAAATTCAATATCTTCCGCATACAAAGCGCATTAAACGATAGCTAACACATTTGCACTGATCAAAAGCTTAAAATATTCGAAAATCTACTCAGTTTTTTGGGCTAGTTGCCTGTTTCGCCACTGGACTTCGAAATTTCTCTAATAATCAACTATTTCACTTTTCTAGAAGCAACAAAAATATTAAATTAATATAATTATTTAATACACAAAGCACTTTTACCTTCCTATCTTGCTTTCGCTTTGATTTTCGTTGACTTTTGAAAGACGTAATTTGAATAATTCAAATTAATTTTTGTTTGACGCCAGTAGTGCCATCTAGATTCACAAAAACCAAACAAAAATAGCGGGGCAAAATAATAAATTCAAAAGTTTGAAACTTTCCTTTTTCATTTATAGTCTTTTCACTATAAATAAATAATATGTACTATATTTTATTAATTAGATATATTATTATATGTAATTTAATCGAGATGAGAATGTTACAAAGAGTTAAATCGTTTCAATTTGTTATGTATTTGTAATGTAACATGTGTAATGCTCACATAATGGAATGATGTGAAAAATCAATAACATTTGAAGAAATATTAATAAATTCTATGAATAATAATAATACGTCTTAAAATTGGCTAAATTTGACACATTATTTCGTCCTGTTCCTTCCCATTCACTTGCACTTGAACTTGCACTTCATACAAAGACATTAAAAATTTAATTAATAAAAGGATTTCGTCAAGGATCGCTATATCAGGGACGATCCTTGGCGAAATCACCACCGATAACTTAATAAAACAGCACAGTAAACGTACAAATTCTTAATTGTTCATACGAAAACTGATGCGCACAGTTTGCTATGGAATTCCTCTTTACTATTTTGTTTCTTTGAAAAACAGCTAAATTGTAATAAGTAAAGAGGAAACGAAACTGTCTTCCATCACCTGGTAAATGCTGAAGTGTATCCCCGGCAACACAAACATGAAGAACTAATAGGTATCAAACAACATATTTACAAAAAATGCATTCATTACTTAATTGCAGTTAAAATGTTAAATTAATGAGAATGAAACATGCACGTTCACGTTGAGGAAAACATTTACAATATTTGAGCATAACTTATCTTATAATAAACCTTAGCAATAAAAAAATATAATACAAGTCACACATACTACCTTTCTTAACTTCTTCCTTTTCTTCATTTAACAATAGTTTGTTTAGTTCAACTTGAAATGAAATTTAGAAAATAGGCCTCTTTTCAATGAGATGAGATTCTCTTAACTCTTTCTTACTGAAGAAATGAAGAACTTAATGTGAGTAATACTCTCATAGTTTTATATACTTAAATTTGGCAGGATGAATATAAACAAGTTCACTTTATCAATCAAATAACTTGTTTGAGTTTGAGACTGTTTGTTACGATTATCATAGAATATCATGCGTGTATGTATGTCGTTTAAATATTGTAAATGTCTATTAAATCGAATGTTATTATCTCTACATGTTTTGAATTGATGGCAAAGTGAAGTACAATCTTCTCCTCTCCATTGTATTTGTAATAGTTCATTATTTAATAATAATAATAATAATAATAAATATGTGATTTATGTGTATTCAATATTTCGTTTGTTCGTTTTGTATGACGGATTGTTTGCTGCTAGCTTTAAATAGTTAACAAAGTAAGTTGCTTGCTTCTTGTTTCTAAAGGTGAATGATTTGTTAATAATACATTGAAAAGGTTGTAAAAGTCGGCTAAAAGTCGGTAAATTCTCAAAGTGTGATGCTTACTATTGATGTTCAATTCCTTTAATGTTATTATTAGTTAGTTTGTCTGCTAATTTAAAATCTAATAAATCGAGTAGGAAAAAGCGCTCGTTCGTTTTTGTTTTGTTCGAAAATGTTTGCTTGTGTTGTGCGCTAAAATTGCATCCCAAAAGTTTACTTCGTACCATTAAATATTTCGTTTAATTTAAAAATTGACTATTTGTTATGTATATTTAAGTTAATACAGTTTGCGGGATTATTCAAGGGTTTGTTGCTTGTTTCTTTATTTGTAAATAGTAAATAAATTAATATGAGCGCACTCTTATTGGCTGTGCAATCGGCCTTGTTTGAGTTTCGCCACGGTTGGCGTTTTCGGCACGGCGCCGACGATGCGTACTTTGGAGACGCCGCCGGACAAGTCGCTGAATTGTGGTGGCGGCGCCAGGACCGCTTCCGTCTGCAATGGCTCGCCATGTTCGCCGAATTCTGGCGGTGGTGGCAAGCAGTAGTCGTCGTCGTGGTCGCCTTCCATCGGTGGTGGTAATTGAGCTAAAGATACTGCATGTCTCGATACAATTCCTGTTTTTGCTGAAAAAACACAAATAAAATTTCAATCAAAATAAAGAAACAAAGAAACTTGTTTATTGAGTACCTATTGGTTGCCTATTTTTTAAACTTGTACTGTTGTCTCGGTTGTCCCGTTCGGCGTATTCGTTTGAGTTTGGTGGTGGGATTTCCTGGTCGGAACTCACCCCGGATGAGCTATTGTCGCCATCTTCAAGAAGAGCCGCTTGCTTCTTGAGGAAATCGTCCGGGTAGGACTTCGAGGAGCGCAGCAAGGACCTGCCTTTCTGGATTTCATCTACGCTGAAACTGTGTGGAACTGAACTACTTCCACTGCTGCTACCACTGTCAAATAACATAAAATATGCACCAATTAATATTTGAACAACTTTTTCATGTAGTAATGTTTTTTTGCAAATTTTAAAATCGAATTTATTTGTTTTCCAATTCCAAATTTTGATTTACATAAGCTGTTTTCATATTATGCCAAAAAAATCAAGCAAAAACACGAA
This sequence comes from Leptusa sp. GC000079, assembly GCA_030264655.1. Taxonomy (NCBI): domain Eukaryota; kingdom Metazoa; phylum Arthropoda; class Insecta; order Coleoptera; family Staphylinidae; genus Leptusa; species Leptusa sp. GC000079. Next base: position 6,653 of record JARJDT010019581.1, read on the forward strand.
ATTTTTGCCAACATATTAAATTAAAAGTCAACTTTGAGGGCGAATCAAATAACTTCCGAGTAAAAAATTCTTAAGCACAATTTAATCCTCTTTAGTATGGAGTTAACAAAATTCTGGTCCGTCAAACCGTTTTCAAGTTATGCCAAAAAAATCAAGCAAAAACCCAAAATTTTGACCCAAATTTTAAAATAAAAGTCAATTTTGAGGGCAAATTAAATCTCTTTCCAGAGAAAATATTTCGTATATAAGAATTCTTCCTGAAGCAGAATTTAATCCTCTTTCGTGGAGAGTTAACAAAATTTAGGTCACACAAACAGTTTTAAAGTTATTCCCAAAAACAAAAATAAAAGCACGAAATTTTTACCAACAAATTTAAAATAAAACTCAACTTCGGGGGTGAAATAAATAACTTCACGCTGATTTTTTTTAATAGATAAGAACTGTTTCTGAAGCATAATTTAATCTTCTTTAGTATTAAGTTAACAAAATTCGGGTCCGTCAAACCGTTTTCAAGTTACCCCAAAAAAAATCAAACAAAAACATAAAATTAAGGCCATTGAAAAATGTATCCACATACCTGGCGTTACTATTTCCGCTGTTCTCAACAGGTTGAGGATTCTGCAACCGCAACTTCCCCTTCTCATCCTCACTCTCGCTATCTGTACAACTATAATCAGGTTCGGGAATAGGCGGCGTACCATTATCAGCACTCATACGCTTCTTCCTACTTCCGGCACCAGTCCCAGTCAAAGAATGCGACCTCGACGCGCGGTTGATCGGCTGCGCGTACGGATTGGGCGTCGACGACTCGTGCGGTTTAAACGTCGACCCCGTCCGCAAACTATGGCTTTTCCTCAGTCCACGATTCGAGTTAGGCAAAGACTTTGATCTATACCCGACCGTTTTCATATCTTCAGGAGACGCGTAGAGTTTCGCCGCCGCCGTCGGCCGAAACGAGCTAACAATTCCTTCCCCTTTTCCATCCTTACTGTTAAAATTCTCGTACTCGCTGCGCATCTCCAGTTTAACCACTTGCACAGTTGGCGGCGGTGGTGGGGGATGCGTAGGTGGCGGTAGCGCTCGATTCAAGCTGACATCTTCTTGGCTTCGATGTGGTTTACCAAGACCGGAAGCCGCCAAAGCCGCTGCCAAATCAGGTGTACTATGGAAATCTCGATGCAATTCGCCGATATTCGAAGGCGTAAACCGCACCTTGATGTGTTTGTTCTTCTGCCTCTTCATTTCGGCGACACTGGCGTAAACACGTCCCTTATTCGGCGAGTTGTGCGTGAAATTCGAGCTGCTCATCAGTGAAGTCTGCCGGTTTTCTTCACCTCGCTGCCGTTCGAAAAGCTCTTCAAGTTCAGCGGACGTGATCCGACTTGACGTCGGTCGTTGTCGTATCGACGCCGTGCGTGGCTGCACCGGAGTAGCACCAGGTGTCACCTGATGAATAGATTCAGCCGAATTTGACTTGCCATTATTTGTAATATCTTCAGTCTCTTCTTTCTCTGCTTCGAGGCCAGCGACCATGCTTTTGGCACGCGCGCGTCCTACACTCAGTGTCGTTTTGGGGTCCCTGCGAGGTGGTAGAGGTGCTTGGTTCCGGTTCAAAGTACCAGTGTTCCCCATCTTCCGCGGGAGTGTTGCATATTGCCGACTTAAGGGTACCTCATTGTTGACCGTCTGCAAAATCGTACTTTTACTACTTGGCAAGACGCCAGATGGCGTTGACACAATGGAGACAACTGTCATCGAGACCAGGTCCCCAGATTTTCGGATCAGGTCAACGACACGTTCATGCGAGGCGGACGAGACGTCTTCTTTGTTGATCTCCAAGAGGAAGTCGCCTTTCCGCAGACCTGCCATATCGGCAACACCGCCAGGATCAACGTCATCTAAGTATTGCAACGCGGGACACTTCTCCGAAGGAGTCAGTTCCATTAATGGAGAGGTGGCTTTGGCACCGCGCAGGATAAAACCGAATCCTTTACGTCCGCGATGCAAGACCACTGTCCGCGGTTCAAGGTTCATCGCCATTGTGCCCATTGTGTTAAACGTCTTTTTTACGCGTGGTGCCGTTGCGAAATGTTTCGAGGTGCTTTCACGACGGCCTAAAACGCGGCCAGTGTCGCCACGTGGCGCGTTACGCTGATCACGCGCAATCATCATCGGCGCTTGAATGTTGTGATGTCTCAAACGTACCTCTTGTACGCAAGCGGATGGGAACAAACCGGTTGTTCGGGAGCCTCCTGATTTCAGGATTCCTTCCAGGAAGCCGTCATCAGTCGCGCCACTAACTGTTTTTATGGGAAGATAGAAATTTAGCAACAAGTTTTTTGGGACAGACAAAGAGTATTACTTTCTATTATGTCTCCCAGACTTATACTAATGTGTCCTTCCTCTTGGGCCTTGTAGGCTTCGACACATACGACTGTTGTCCCAGGCAGGGAGATGCTACCATTGGTCGTGTCCGAATTTGCAGTGCCAACACCTGAACTGTCACTGATAATGTCGCTATCGACAAGACTTTTGTCTAGAAAATGTTATTTCATTGAAAACAATTCGAGTTTAAGAAAAATCAAGGACTATTTTTTATTATAATTGATGATGATGATGTTGATTAAATAAAATAAACAGCGCTATGAATAATGAACACGTGCCATCTAAGTAAAAAAAAGTAGCGATAACAATCAACACCAAATGCAAATTGGGCAAAAAATGTTTTGGCTTAATAGTTGTCGGCTTGGCAGCAAACAATTTCCAAAAAAAGACATGCGCAATGAAATGGTCAAGATCAAGCGATCTATGGTAAAGTCTGCGGTTTGTTGCGTTTGTTTGCCATGTTTGTTGTTGTTGATTACATAACAGGGGTTGATAACATAAAGAAAGTTTCGAAAAAGTACGTTACCTGTGATGATGCTCGCATTGTCGGTCTCGATGCCGTGCGGCACGTGGCTACTGCCGTCACTCATGCTGGAACTGGCGGAGCTATAAGGGGCTGAGGAGCGATCGCTAGGACACGGGGACGGAGGAAGAAGGGCAAGACAACTCATGGACGGAGCACGATTTAGCCAGCCTAGGGCCGAACGACGTTTCGGATTGTACGCTGGTGGGCCGCGGTAAACAACTGCGAAAATTACCCTTGTTCACATCCAGACAAACAAAAATTCAACAAAAGAGTGGATTCAAAACCAAAACAACAAAAAACAAGTTAAAAGTGCCCAAACCCATCAAACGATTAAGGAACGTTCAATTTTCATCCGACACGCATGGTAAGTTCGATTCCCCCTCTCGCGGCGAACTCGAAAGCTTTACTTTCCTTGGCTAGCCAAGAAAATAAACGCCAAAATCGAACATGTTATTCAAATTTGATATATTTTTATACGAAAACTGTTTATTGAGGTTTACAAATCTAGTTGGAACCATATCTTCAATCAGGACCTATTTTACAATATTTTGGGCCCTGGGCAAATTACTTACCGGGCCTTTTTTCAAATGACCAAAAACAAGGAAATTGAATTAAATTTGGCCCGCCCGGGCCTTTTTTATTGCGAGCCCTGGGCAAATGCCCTGCGGGCCCATGCGTAAAATAGGCCCTGTCTTCAATCATAACAACCAAATTATTAAGTTTTTAGACTTAACATAACAGTAAACACCTTACATCAGTAAAATGTCTACAGCAGTAAAAGGAAAATCCACACAGGGAAAATCGAACTTTCCATACGAGTAGGATAAAAAATATCAACAAATATCAATTTTGTGTCAATCTTGTACAGGTGTAAATTGTTTTTCCAAAGTTGATGAGAAATCAGGCAAGTTTCATGCAAATCTAAATTCAGCTAACTAAGATGAATCACATGCTGAATCAAGCAATTTCTATCAAACATGCAAGTTTGAAACATTTAAAATGACTGATGATTTGACTAATGATTTGATTTGAACTTTTGGCCTTGAACTACGATGAATTTATGAAAAATTGTAGACTTACCAACATCTTCCTGTCGATAATTCTGGATAATCTCAGCAAGTTCCATGTTGCCTGCAATGACAGCCACCTGATACGGCGATTGGTTCGCATAATTTAAAGCCTGTTGGTCCGCACCACGAAAAAGCAGTTGTCTGGCACAAGATTCCTGGTTATTCACAGCGCACACATGAAGCGGCGTGTTACCAGACGCATTTCTTGTATTCATATCGGCGCCGTAGAAGAGCAAGTGCTCCAAGTGTTGCAGCATGCCTTGCCGACACGCCTGATGCACCTCCTGCCATCCTTGCAGGTCCTGCGCCCCGATGGTGGCATGATCATGAAGCAGCGTCTCCGTGAACGTCGGCTCCGCATTGTGCGTGACGGTGAGGTAGAGTGGCGTAATCCCCTTGGCGTCCTTGTAGTTCGGCGACGCGCCCAACTCCAGAAGGGTTTTCATCGCTTCGAGACTCTTGTGCTCGACGGCGCGATGCATACCGGTCGAGCCGTCGCGATTGCGATAATCTAATAACGCGCCGCCGTTCACTAACGCGATGAGGACTTTGGCAGGCTTCTTGATGCCTGTCGCTATACTCAAAGGAGTTTCTAACAATGCCAAGATTGACGAACAAAGTTTAATAAGACGGTTCGATGATTTAATTTAGGGTAAATATGTTTGGTACCTCCTGAGTCCTGGCAGTGAAAATTCGGGTCGAGTCCTTTCGAGCACATCTTCGTGATCTTCTCCACTTGCCCGTTGGTGACGTACTCGAAGAAGCGGCGCAGATTTGCTCGCGTGTGCAGACTCTTCAGTTGCTTCTCGTCTAGGCTCATCATCTTGTACACGCGCCGCTTGTACTTTAACTGAAACAAGGACCATTTCGATTGAACGCTATGCAAGACACGCGTGCTGTAATTGATGAGAAAGTTTCTTGCCATGATGAACTTATTTGTTTGCTTATTTGGAACCGAGGAGTATTTTTAGGTTTAAAGTTTTAAAGGCAACAAACGTAAACATTCTGGAACGATGTCCAGATGCCAACTGGCACCCAATATCTAACATTTTATTTTTATTGAAGGCTTACGTTAAGCCTAAGCCAAATCAGAATCGAACTTTATCGAAATTTGAAGATGCAGACCTGGAATAAGTGCCGGATTTAGCTTATATGGGGCCCTACTGACAGAGCTTGCCAAAAATAATCTCCGTTAAGTATTTATAAAAGTTAAAAATAGTGTTTTCTGCAAATTTAATAATAAACCAATAGAAACAAATACAAAGATAAAATTTGAATTTTTATGATTTTTATGTCAACAGGTTTTGGCAATTTTACATACCAGAAAAAAAACTAAAAACTGCTACACTTAAATCTTAATTAGTAGTAAAAGTAAAAAAAAACAATTTTAAGAATTTAAACTATTTTAAAATACAAATAGTTTTATACACAAAAAAAAATTGTAAAAATAAAAATAGAAAATAGATTTTTCTAGAAACTATTTCAAATAGAGGTTCAAAATAGAAAAAGCATTTCAAATAGTCTATTTAAATATTTCTATTTCTATTTTGGCAAGCTCTGTCTACTGGTCATTTACCCCGGAAAAAAAATCGGGTTTTTGGGGCAAACAAAAATTAAAGAAAAGCAACCAAAATTAAGACGTAACGACCAATGTTGTGAATTTGACGAAAAAATTTAATTTATTCGATTAATAGCCGAATATCACAGCCGAATATTGATTTATTCAAATATTAGTTTTTTTCTAACCGGATATCCGAAAAAAACGATTAAAATTCACAGCCTTAGTAACGACCCGTTTGAGGATCTAATCGTCCTAAAGCCGACCCTGCTTCTAATAGTCTAATGAACTGTAGCTGAAGACAACAGCTCAAGGGATTAAATTGCATTCGTAGGTATAAGATCGGTAACATGAAGGTATAAGAACGCAGCAGTAAGTACGCAATAATCCGAATGCAATATGGTTGGCCGACATAAATTTTGCATTTAAAACGACTTCGAACAAAGCGCATGCGGGATTTTTCTATTCCTGACAACTGGGTTGATTCAGGTAACGAGTTGGCAAAAGGCAAAAGCAAAGAGGTAAAGCCCGCAGCCACAAGAAGCCAGAATGTTCGCTGTATTTATGACCCAGCAAGCAGCGAATGTTTGCAATTGCAATAAATGCGATAATTTCTGGGGATAACTATTTATTCGCATTTGTGCAAAGCAAAAACCTTGATTTTTCTCGTTTTTTTTTATTAATAATTTTAAGTACACATATGAAAGAGACAGGTAGAAATTAACATTAAAATCTTACGTCATCTTTTCATTGCACGATTGACGAATCATTTTAGATCAGCGCAATTTAAAAGTCAACACGTCTCGTTTCATTTCAATTTAACTTTTTTTTATTTCATTAGGAAATATGAATACGAAGAATGCAAATGTGGCAGAAACTTCATGTTCAATGTTCGTGCTCTTAATCCAGAACAAAATATTTAACACCTAAATATAATGCGTTATTTTTTAAGCAAATATTGAGAAATTCGCCTGCAAACATTTGAAATTAAATTTGTATTTTTATTGCGTTTTCTATACAGTTACTTCATTTGCTTAGGTTACTCAAAC
>JARJDT010019582.1:0-19132 GCA_030264655.1 Leptusa sp. GC000079
AATGATCAGAAATGTCTTTCGGTGATGAAGATTTGTCATCACTTCGGCGACAACATAGAGGGGATTCTTTGCCTGACTTCGGTAGGTCTGGTGTTGACTTGCCTGATTCTACTTCTTTAGGAGACACTGACGAGGTTGTAATTGATTGTTTTCTTTCTTCTGCATTAGTTGTCGACGGATCAGTTTTAATAACATCGTCAACAGTTTCATAACTTGTAAAAATTCCAGTTTCAGGGGATGCTTTTCCGCTGTTTGTTAATTCCTGTTTTTTGGTAACTGGCGGTTCAGGTGATATTTTACCATTGGTTACATCAGGAGTAGCTTTACCGGATGGTGCTTTTTCATCGACCTTTGGTTCTGGTGTTGCTTTTCCAGATAATGCAGGTGTAGATTTGCCGGAAGGCAATTTGTTATCTGCCTCCTTAACTTCCGGAGTCGATTTTCCCAATGATTCCTTTACTTGTTGAGCATCGCTTGTAGCCGGAACATCAGGTGTTGCCTTTCCCGACTTAATATCAGGTGTAGTCTTACCGGAAGATACAAGGTCTTTGGCTAAATCCGGCGTCGACTTTCCAGATATCGCTTTCTCCTCCTTTTGAATATCTGGAGTTGTTTTACCTGACGCAACTTCCGGTGTGGTTTTGCCTGATTTAATATCTGGCGTCGTTTTACCGGACGCAATTTTTTCAGCATCAAGTTTGTTCTCTAGTTCTTTGTTATCTTGAATTTTTTCGACCGGTTCTGGTTTCTTAATATCCTCATCAACTTTATTTTTCTTTTCGGGAATGTCCTCGCTTAACATTTTTGCAGAAATTTCAGGTTCTTTATGCACAACTGAAGTTTGTTCTTGACTTGACTCGGGACTAGATATTTCTTGTTTTTGTTGGTCTTCTTTACGTAATTCAGGACTTGACCTGCCAGAACTTTCAGAGCTCTTGGAGAAAGTAATTGATCCCGGGGGACAAATAACTGTTTCTTCGCCACCGTCTTCACTCGAAGCTGTCACAAGCATTCGATGCACTATACCTGTATCGACTTTATCCTCTTTTTCCTCATCAATATCTTCCAACATGCCTTCCTCTTCCTTGCGCTCTTTAATACCGGATATCATCTTTGAGCTTGCTTCCAGCAATTCATTACTGTTCTTGATCAATTCACTGATTTTGCTCTTATTAGAGTTTGAATCAATATCCTCTCGCATTTCCTCGAGAATTTCATCGATTTTCTCTTCCTTAATGGGAGTAATTTGCCCTGGCATTTCAACCGTTGGTGAATCAACTGTTGTAATGTGTGTTTCGCGTAATTCGGTAGTGTATGGAGTAAATGTTGGGAAAGTTGTAATCTCAAGAGGAATTTTGCCTTTGAAGTCTTCAAGAGGTGCTTCCGATTTGAGCACTTCAGCAACACTGGCGACAATTTTGGCTACGTCTTGTTCGCGCTCCTTGGGTGACTTCCGGCCTAAATCGGTTTTGTCGATAATATCCAAAGGAGTTGGACAAGGAGATTCAGGACTCATATTAATTATGTCTGCGTGTTCTTCCATATCTGCATCTGCGGCATTCACGATAACTACTGCAGTTTCTACAATTGTTTCTTTCTCAGTATCAGTGTCGACTTTTTCTTCGGTTTTCATTTCACCAATTACTTTCTCAACTTTTTCGGTTACCTTATCCCCGATTGTTTTTGTTGTTTCCGCAAGTTTGTCAAAAGTCTTGGAGAAAAATCCACCAACAGCTTCGGCCTTTTCAGACACAGTTTCCTTTACTTCTGACATCACAGACTCTTTGGTCTCACTTATTGCCTCAGTCACTTTGGTAACTTCCGATTTAGCTTCGGTAATTAATTCTTCAGCTTGTTCTTTAATTTCAGTCGTTGATTTGGTTACTGATTCCTTGATATCTTCCTTTGTAACTTCTGCCTTGGCAACAGTCTCAGTGATAGTTTCTTGGACAGCATCAACAGTACTCTTTGCCTCTTCCTTAATTTCTGTTTTAATTTGTTCAGTGGATTGTTGTAGTTTGGAAATTGTATCCTTGGCAGTGTCTTCAACAGTCTTTTGAACTTCTTCGACATGCTTGGTTTCCTCTACAATAACTTCATTAATAGTTTCTTGAGCTTTGTCTTTAGCAAGTTTAATGTCTTCGGCAATAGTTTCAGTTTGTTTTTGCACATTGTGAACAGTTTCTTTAATATCTTCAACTTTTTCAGCAACAGTTACTTTGGTTTTTTCGATATTTTCTGATATTACTTTTTGGGTGTCATGGATAGTTTCAGTCATAATTTTTTCAGTAGTTACTTTAATTTCTTCTGCTTCATGTTTTACTTCCTCGATCTTCTCAGTAATGGTTTCCTTTACTTCTTCCACTTTTTCAGCAATGGTTTCCTTAGTGGTTACTTGTACTTCTTCAAACTTGTCCTTAATCGATTCCTTGGTGCCCTGCATTTTTTCAGTAATGGTTTCTGTGGTAGTTTCCACAACATCTTTTACTTCTTTAGCGGTTTCGACAACTGCATCCTTGGTCTCTTCAATTGTCTCTTTGACAGTTTCAACTTTCTCTTCCACCTTGTCAGTAACAATTTTTGTTACTTCCTTTATTGTCTCTTTCGCTTCTTCCACTTTATCAACAGCAACATCTTTGATTTCCTGGACAGTCTCAACTAAATCTTCTGTTTTTTCCTCGACAACATTATTAATTTCATTGGATATTTCATTGCGAGTCTCCTTAATGTCACCCACTAAATCGTCCACAGCCTGCTTGCTTTCATCAATTTCTTTCTCGACTTCATCAGCTACTTTCTGCACTTCTTTTTTAGTCTCATCAATCTTGTCTTTATCTACTTTAATTTGTTCATCAACTAAATGCTTTGTTTCTACAATATCTTCCTTAACATCAACTGCAGTCTTCTGTACTTCACTAACGGTTTCTTCCACAGCCTTTTTAGATTCTTCCGCAATCACGTTTACCTCATCTTTGGTCTCTTGCACAATATTCTCAATAACTTCTTCTGCACGATTAGCGTCGGCGTTGTTTTTGTCGACGATATCTTTTGACTCGTCAATAATCTCATCTACAACAGCTTTAACTTCCTCTTTAGCATCTTCCACTTCTTTCTGTAGCGCTTCCTTAATATTAGCAGTTTGTTCATCGGTAGTCTTCTGATACTCGGCGTACAAATCTGCAACTTCGTGCATTGGAAGATCAGCTACCTCATCAGGTGTCTTGACGATATCTCTAATGTGTTGCTGCTTGTCTAGGCGAATGCCGACAACGGGTGGAACTTTAGCCGGAGGACTTTCGGCGCTTTTTGATGGAAGCTGTATGGTCGGAATGGATTCCTTCTCCTTAGTATCTTCCTTAACGTGTTTCTCTTCGATGATTTGCGTGTCATCTTTCTCCTTAATCTCGTCAAGCGGAATGCGTTCGTCTTCCGGTAGAGTAGGAGCAGTGGTTGCACCTGATTCAACAGTTGCGGAAAACTTCTCATCAGGTTGAGTTGCACTTTCAACTTTATCGATTTTCTCCTCAGGACTCACTATCTCCTTGACGACTTCATCAACTTTAGGCTCACTTAATTTCCGTTGTTTTTCCGACTCTTCGCTATCGCGCGTAAGTTTTTGCATTTCATCTTCCAGAACGACGACTTTTTCAACGACCAAATATTCCTCGTCGGTTTTTTCCTCGATGGAAATATTTTTAATCTGTCGCATCTCAGACTCGCTTGCATCAAGTTCCTCGCCCTTTCTGAACACAGCTTCGATCTCTTGAACAACTTCTTGTTCCTCCTGCAAGTCGGCAAGTTCTTGCGCTTTGAGCTGTTCCAATTCTTCAGGTGTCAACTTTGATATGTCGCGTTTCACGTCCCCTTCAGCTGTAGGGGTGCTAACAGTGCTCGAATCAGTGGTGCCTTCTTTATCCAGCTTAGCTTTCTTAGCAATACTGTCTGGTTTCTTCCTAATCGGACTACCTGTAGCAGGTTTAGTCGCTGGTGCAACTGGTGCAGCTGCCTTGGGTCTGCGTGAGATCGGCTTACGTTCAACTTTCTTTTCAGGTTCCTTCTTTTCCGGCGCCTTGGTTTCCTTCTTGGGTGCTTGCTTCTTGGACTCGAGGACTTTGCGATTCGTTGCTTCCTTGGCACTCTTCGCAGGCGTAGAAGTCGGCGAGAGTTTAGCCTTCGGCTTGGTTGCATCGCCATTGGCCAGGGATTTCTTTGGAGTCGTGGGCGATGGTTTCTTATCCACCTTGGAAATTGCCGCAGGTTTGCGTTCCACCGACTTCGAATCCTTATCTTTTGCCCGTGGTGTTTTGGCTTCCGTCTTAATCGGTTTACTTTCAGTTTTATTGATTGGTTTTGCCGCACTTTTATCGCTATCAGTCGAATCTGACTTCTTAATCTCCTTTTTAGTCTCTTGTGTCTCACTACTCTTGTTGTCGATTTGCTTTGGTTGTTCTTTGGGTTTGAGGTCGTTGAGACGCGGTGATTTCTCTTTCTTAACATCTGGAAGTATTTTCTGGCTCATTCTTGCGGCGTCGAAGATTTGCTCCTTGCTCTTTTTCGGTGGATTTAAACTACTCTCGGAACATACAGGGTATTTGATGCAGTCTAATTGTTTCAGTCGATCTAGTCCTTCGAATATTTTATTCTGCGGAGTGCTACCGGGGAAAAGAATCCTTGTGATGTTCTGCGACGAATTGGAAGGCTGCCATACAAGAAGTGCACAAATTGACACGAGATTAGGAAGTGGGAATGAAAACTCTTTGGTTTTGGGGTTGGCGAACAGTCGGATGTCGTTGTTGTTCCATTTCTGAATAAATTCGCGCACTTCCCGCGAGTCCTTAGCAGGACTCAAGACGTACATGTCCAAAGTGCCATGGCCCACTTTGTGATACAAATTTATGGGTTCCGAATCGCGATAACACGATTGCGGCTGCAGATGTAGATGTTTCAGATTGGTGACAATGTCGTGTCCTTCTTCGTGCAAATTAATCAATAAAGGATCACGATCTTTGTCGCCGTCTGGACTCAGTAGCGCTTTGCGTTCCTACGCGTACACAGAAAAAAATCACATATAAATTTACGACCGCCACAAATACACAAACACCAAGCGGGTCGTCAAAAATTGTGGACGCATAAAAAACTTAATGCACTACATATAGAAAACCTACTTGTATGTTGCAGAAGAAGTGTCCAATTTGTGGATAAACGGCATTCTGCCGCTTGCGTTTTAGTACGGATGTAATTCCGCTTACGTTGCTGTTATTCAATCTTGTTAGCAAAACTGCGTCTAATCGATCCAGATGCCGGACAAAGTCCCAAAAGCACGCCTTCCTAGAGAAGCCGCCGTCTAAGAGCATATTGAAGCCATTGATGCCGAAAAGCGCGGCGTCGCCTTGGCCGCCGGGAAAGACGTAGAGCGTCGGATGCGAGAACCGTATATTGCCCACCACTTCGGAGCTCTCTAAGGCGGTAATAATATCGAGAGGAACCAAGAAAGGAGTAATGTAATTGAGGAAGTCCGCGATTGCGGGACTACTACTAGGCAATACGTCAACAGGATTGAGGCGCGCTTTGCAATTTTTGGCAAACGTCTCCTTCGGCAAACGGGTCCAATCGCCCTCAGGCGAGCAATGAATGTCCACCGATATGCCATTGTCGTAAGCTCGGATGACTCGCTGTACGTCGAGCTCTTGGAACGCTTCGGAGAAATCCGCTAGAGAGAACGTGCCATCCTGGAACATCATAAAAGAACGTGCGCATAAAATTGCCCAATTTGTCCGGCGGATATTGTGCTCGACTGTTGTTATTTTGGTTGTAAGTAAAGTGGCGGACATACTTGCAAAGCCCATGAACCGTTTGCTGCGAACGTGTAGCCGGAATGGATGATATGCCGGTGTCTGGTGAAACTGCTTAACAGGTTCCTCACGCACTGCGACAACGTGCTCACGGCAGGATGAATCAATATTTCCGTTACCAGATTCTCCGAAGCATATTGGATTAACCGTTCGCCTATAACAACCGAACAAACAAACAACAACATATTAATCACCGAAAAATTGATTTTTCCCTCATTTCAAGTCACTGAAGAAGCAAGTGTGCTTGCCTTCTACCTTCTTGAATAAATGATATGGTAATTAATAGCAAATGCGTAGCTGTAACGAGATGTTCCTACAGGTATATGAATACTGCATTAATTAATCAAGGCATTTTCCAGCAGCTGCGTTGCCTCACTTTGCCGGGAATAATATCGAAATTAAGTGTACATTCATTCCTGTTAGCAGGCAGTCACTCACGAGACCAACATTGCCGCAACTATGTGCAAACTTACTACACTAATTTAAAGTTCCGACTATTTCGTCCTATTATGTTTCCGAAAGTTTGCTCTCTAGCATTTGCAACATTTTTTGTGCTCCCCTAACTCCTTGCACCGTGCTACTTTTTCTTCATTTTTTGAATATAAATAAAATGTTCTCGGCTCGTATCTTGTGCGAATTCCCATTACATTCAGGGGTACTATGTGGCAAAATGGTAGATCAATATTGACACGACAAAGCACTCAGATTATATTTACCAACAGATGACGAAATGCCTTGAGTTATATTTGCCAACTTTCTCTGGTGAAAAAGCGTCAATTAAGTTTTATAAAGAAAATGCTCTTCACCTAATCCTAAATGTATTTGGGTGTTTGGATGATCCTTAATGAAGTTGTCCTATAAACATAAGTATGCAAATGATGGGAAAGGTCGGAGCGCATCTTTGCTCATAATGTTTGTTTTACGAAACAAAGTTTTCATATTAAATTCATGCATGCTCTTTATTAAACTAGCGCAATATTTGTACTAGCGAGAGTAGTTTATCGGAAAAATGGCACAAAAAATGCCTTTCTTACAAAAATAAAGTATTTGCTCGCTGAATATGAAAAGAGATTTACATGTAAAGATGGAACATCGCATAAAATGTGGAATACATTAGCATTTATCAAGTGCTTAGTGCTTTATTTCAACATCGCGATGATGCCTACTTCTCGTCTTTCTACCATTAAATCTACTTTTTGTGTCTGACTATGCTATATGGGGTGATACAGCATTAAAAATGTAACCGCACCTTTCGGCGCTTTATAAATTCTCAATTCGGCTTGAATTATTACAACCCGCTTGCGTAGTACCCTCCTACACCATCCGAAAGCTATTAGCAGCCAAATGGAAAATGATGTATTGCATTCGAGCTGGAATATCTATTTTCGAATTCGTAGTGTATTAGGAAATCGAAATGTCAAAAGGTGGATCTTCACCAACATAATATATTACACAAAAAAAAGATTATTATCTTGCTCCACAGCACGCGTCTCTTGCGTTGCGGTTCTACCTAAAGAAGAAAACAATTTCAGATTTTAATTTTGATGCAGGTCGTCTATGGCTGCAGAAGCAGAGAAAAAGTTTGATTGAAAATATCGAATGCTGCAGAAAAGGACAAAAAGGTACAATGGCAGTTTGGCAAGGCGAACATGTAACATTGTGCGCGACTTGTCGGCGACTTTTTAAAGCACAATTGTTGGAATTGATAGAAGTTATTTTTTGCATTCCGTTTCTTGGCAACACTCTAAGCTCTTTATGTAATAACATATTTTATATGGAAAAGTAGCTCTCATGCGCGAATAAAATTGAAAACAATTAAGAATTTCAAGTGGTGGTTCGCGTGTTGCACCACAAATAATCATAAATCTTTGCTGAAAATACGAGACGGGCATAATATTATTCATTGTATTGTTAGCAGTCCGCTGGAGAGAACGACTTTCCAGTCGGCAATCAGCAGGGACTCCTGAAATATTCCATTTGGCCTACAAATTAATCCGAGCATTTTTTCGCATACATACACAACAAGCAGGACGCAATCTCGTATATTTCATCTAATTACATTGGGCACGGCCGTTGAATTCTCGACAATATCTATCCTTATTCCACGCAGTAACGCTTAATGTAATGGTTTTTTCTTGTTTTTCATGCGCATTTTTTGTGCTCGTTATGTCTAAAGAGATTGGTACCAGCCATTTCGAAATGTCCTCGCACAGTAAAATGGCCACAGCCCAAAAAGTGCAACACCAGCAACAACATAATCTGTTGTTAATTAACGCCAAATTGAAATCTGGAACACCTACCGTAACGAGCTTCTTCGCCTTCCGGCGCTTGTTCCGTGATGATTGCGAGCTCCTTCTCCAAGTCCACCATGCAATCGTTCGAGTCCCATGACAGTAGACCTGCAAACGAAGACAAATTAGAATACGCTCAATTGAAATTCAACACGTTTTCGACAATGAATTCAGTCGGGGGAAAGAATGGAATTGAACATCAAATATCGGCAGATAGTAAATGATGATTTTCATTCTCCTCAACGCCAAAAACTGCCGCTTGGAATAATGCAAAAAACGGCAGTCGACCCAGCGGGGAGACGGATTCATATAACAATAAATTCACAAGCAAAATCGTACGTTGAATGAATCGTGCGTTAAAAATACATCACTAACAACGATGATAAATTCGCGCGTATTTATGTTGGGAGTTTCTTGATGCGGACACGAAACGGAAAAAGTGAAAAAAAAGGAAGGTGAAATTGTGGGATATAAAATCCAATTTATTAGACACCATCTAAGGTGCTCTAAATTTCGTGTAAATCGCTTTACACATTGTGAGAAAAACGGCGTTATAACAGCCCGCAGAGGTGGCGCGAACTGGAAAGTGCGGTGAGCGTGAAAGCAAAGTGCCCGGCGCCTTCGCACATTTCTCCACAAGCTATCTCGAATGCTCTTGAATACTTTAGATTAAATCCTCTACTATTTGAATTTGACGGGTAGATGCTTGATTGCGAGCAATGCAACTTGAAGCGAGCAACGAAATTTAGCGATCGCGGCGTCGTTAACGCACCAAAGGAAGGGATTTGCCAACTCAAATAAAACAGTCAGATATTTTGCGTATGAATACGTCACGAGCAACGCCAAGTTATATGCATGGGTATAATTTTATTCGCATTTTGTGCTTTACATGTAAAGAAGTTGTAAACAGTACTTGTTTCGGTTGGGTGGAATACGTGCGCAATTTTGCGAATAAATTAACCAACTGGGCAAAATTAAATGTTCTACTGGGAGTACTGTTGGAAACTATTTGTTCTACTTTTACATAAGCACAAATTTACCGTCTAATTGGGTTTAGTTGCTTTACTACGTGCTATACGCGACAATGACAACTTATTGTTATGAAAGTTTGCGTTGTGAGTAGACATGATTGTATAACAAACAGTGTTGGGTAATTCATCGATCGAACGGCATCGTTTTGTTTTCTTCACATTTCTAATATAAGTCTTGTTAACGCAAGTGCGGCGACAATTCTTACTGATATTGAACCATGTGCAAAATTTGCTTAAAGAGCGCATCGTAAACTTTTCCAATTATCTAAAACTCGAACATTCGGATGGTAAAATATTCGCGCGCACAATACAAGAAGGCGATGCGACGCGGTTTCATTACCGACCGCAAATTCAACGAGATAGGAAGCGACGTGAGGAGGCAAATTAACGCTACATTGTTGCTGCGAAATTATTCGATACAAACCGCCGGTTATTACTAAGCCACCCGACGCACTCTTTATCAGTAGCAAATTAATTAAGTTATCGCCGTCGACGAGTTTTGAATCTTCGCTTTTGTTACATCATCAGCGAGTAAATGCAATGTCTGCACAATAGGTACGCAACTCGTCTGCAGGATCCTTTAAGTGTATATTAAAGTTACACCAAGTGCGACATGAAGATCATGCCTTAATGGAGTGTCTATAATTACACAAATACATATATAGTAGGCTAAGCAAGATGTGAACGACCGGAATATTAACTCGAAACAAGGGCTTGGAATAGTCGAAACTAGTGCTGTGAATTTCCTTAAGGTTGTATTCGGCTATTCGGTTTTGAAAATATTCGAATGTTCGATAGTTTCCGAATAATCGCAGTCGACTACAGAGAAATAATATTTCTGATTCAAAAATGAATTTATTCGAATATTCATTTTTTTCTAACCGGATATCCGAATAAGCCGACTAAAATTCACAGCCTTAGTCGAAAAGGTATATTTCCATATGGAGACGATTTCTATGGAAGTTTTCAAACGACCTGAATACATATTTGGAAACTACCCCATTATTGCTATGCAGTGGTGTAACGAATCGATTTCAGCCCAGAGTGGACACTCGGCTCCTTTACAGATCGAGCAAAACACGAATGCCGCATTTAAATTGTCCGAATGGAAAACAATTAAATGGAAGTGCAAAATTCTATTGTGGAACTGTTCCAATCAAATCGAGTCGGAGTAAATTTCAGGTCTATTGATTCACACTATAGGAGTTTAGTTCATGGGAAACCGGTAAAGGTCAAACTAAGCAAGTTAGCAAACAGTAGTACTTTATATGCACACGAAACACTCTTTCTATAGCTTTTGCTGATTGTGAATTATGCTTTTTTCGATAAAAAGAACTCGTAAAAATCTGCATTGCAGACGTTCGAATGTAAAACGCTTCCGCGTATGTTTTTGCCACGCTGGCAAGTTTCTAAAATTAAATTTACCCTAAAGATCTATACGAATGCAAATGTTGTTTTTGCCCACCTAAGTAGATATAGTAGAAAACTTAGCATAAAGTTGAGTAAAATGATAAAATTAACAAAGTGCTAGTTCATGTTCAAGGCAAAACGAACAAGCTAATGAAATCTAAATTTAACACGAAACCAACGCAAGACGATAAATGTTAGGTCAGGCTGTTGTCATTGCGGTGTCTTCGAATAGTTGATGCGTTGCAACACTTGCAATGCATGCGCTTTTAACACATAGATCACGAAGATGTGTTTATAAATATAGCGAGCAATCGAGAGATTTGGGATTTCTCGCGCATACTGAAAATAACGAATTTATTTATAAATCAGCAACGCGCGACGCTCGAAGGAGTGCACTTTGGATACTTCACCCAAGAGCCGAGTGGAATGTTTACCAATATAAGAAAATACTTTGCGCAAATACACTTTCGTTCATGCTGAAAAAGCGCAAAATTGAAAAGCCTAAAAAATTATTCTCATGGCAATAAAACAAAAACGGCGCCTGAAATATTCAAGGCAAACAAAACAATGTTTGACAAGCGAATGCAAAATGTAATCGAATATTCAATCGAACGATTTTGCCGTTTTGTAATTGCGAAAGCATTGTTTGCCATTGGAGCAACAAAAACAATTCGTTATAAATGTCGAGCACATTAAATTCCAAAAAATAATTCATTCCTGCAGGATACTAATGTAATCAAACTAAACGATGATTCCACAGAGTTTTTCGTAAATACTTGAGGAATCTTGCCAACTAGACGTGAAAGCACAAAGTAGAAAGTTTTAAGATTATAATTAATTTAAAGTTCCTTCTCGCCCGGCGAATTTCAACTCCGTGAAATAACAAAAAGTTAAGTTAATAAAAAAACCAAAGAAAAGATGCCAAAATAACCCGCTGGGGAGGTAACTCGATTAAGCATTTTTGGTAAACAGCATAGCAATTCCAGGCTTGTTTAAAATTACTCTTTGAAATGCTTGAGAGAACCTTTCAACACTTTTCCACCACGCTAACCGCCATTGTCTTCCGATTCGAAAAGTGGGCTTATCCGAGGACCAAACGTAAGCGAAAGCAAACTTTGCTAAAGCTGCCATTGCATTGTGCACTAAGTCCCATTGTCCATGCGCGTGGAAAAGCCGATGACAACGAGATGAAGAACTTGCGCGCACAAAATTAAAACGATACCTATATACATGACAGCTTAAGAGCTTATGTAGTTTTGAATTATGATGTGTTTCGCACGAAGGCATATCCTGCAATATTCAATCTTTGCTTGTACAATGCTTGCTCTGAGTTCGCTTTTGGGCTCTTGAGCTTTTTGAACGCGGGCCAAATTTTTTCCTCGTCGTTTTCTACTTCTTATAAGCATCGTACACCGCGCGAGCACAAAGAGATGAACGACAGCATCCAATATATCTGAAGGGTTTATTGTTCCTTCTTTATCTTTATGCGAAGTGAGCGTTCTTTCGTTTTATCGCCTTCTCTCGCGGGAATACATGTCGCTATAAAAGTTCTCATTAAATGCAGCGAATTCAAATATTTTGCGCCTTGTTCTCGCATTATGCAACAGCGCACGCTTTTATCTATACACGTAACAAACACTAAGTGTTAATCATCCGTTATGTCGAGATGATGAGGCAACTCGTTATATTTACAAGCGTAACGGCAGGCAGTTTCCTCTCGCTTTGCTTTGCTGGTAGGCACGTTAACGAATTCGTGTCCCATTTAGCAATTAACGTGTTGAACACCGAAGGCGTTTGACATAATAAATCTCGCCGTTGACCTTATGAGGCTGTGTTTCGGGCGGCTTGGAAGATTGATGATGGCTGTAGTTGTACTGCTGGGGGGTGGCGGTTGGCGGTCGGGGTGGTTTGTCTACCTTCCTTCTCAGGATGTCGGTTGTCTGTTCGAATGTCAACCGCTGGTATAGGATTTCACTTGGTCGCTCATATTCCCAGTGTGCTGTAAAGCTCTACAAGATATTCTCGTGGAAGACGTAGACCGCCAAGTGAACCGATGTGTAAAATTTAATATCCTTGCTCGTTGCTTTATGGCTTATCGCAAGACAACAAGTAGGAGTCCTCCAGCTGTGTTATGCCAAACGTGGACTTAAAAGGCTTAACACACGAAAACCTTTTTTTATTTCTTTATCTTTTCTCTTTTTATTAACGAAAACTTTTTTATTTCGCATGTGTGATGCTCTTCGTGTTTGCAGGAAGAAAAGAGAAATATGATTGATGCCCTAAATAGATCTAAAAGCAATTTTCGTATCAATTTATTGCCCATATAGGTTTCGGCAGACCGAGCTTGTATTTGATGTAAATGGAGATGGATTTTTCGATGGGTACATGTACTAAAAACTAAAAAAAAAGAAAACGCGCAATGTTTTGGTCTTTTACTCCCAGCTCCAAATATGAATGATGAAGTTTTAAACATGAAAAATGAATCAGCTAATTGAACTTTCCCGTTCGGAGTAACTTAATCAATACGTATCGATTTAGATATTTGGCTATGGACACAGTTTTGTTCTAAAAATACAAGGCGAATAGCCTGCTTGCGACAGAAGCTCATATTTCTTGCGCAACGTAAATATTACTCTAGTCAACCGTGGATGATAATTTAATGCTGTCTAAAGAGTTTTTCCTATGTGGTTTTGTCGTACCAACGCGACGATATGTCAGTTTCACATGCGCTCCGAACACGTACACCCCAAAGACCACAACTTTTTTACCGTTTGTTCCAGCCGGCTATTTTTTCACGACCCTGACATAACAAACAACGATAAATATAACACACACCGAAAATGTACAAAAATAAGAAAGAATTTTGCGGCATGCAAATATCCATTTGTTATTGTAATATTATCAAGGTTGCCATACTTAGTTTTGCATGTTTAATTATACAATCCAAGTTTGCTTGGTGGTTTTTCTAATCATCCACAACAATAAATAACTAGGTAAACAAACAAGTGAAACTAAATCAGCGTCTTGCAGGAATCAAACATGCGTGAAGGTTGTTCGATTGCCAAGGATCCAGTGAAGCGAATCGATGATCTGAATTTCTATCTGATTGTGGATAATTCACAATATCCTCCGCTAGTAAATAGCCGAAACGATTGCAACTTGTAGTTTATTAGTTTACCAGCCTGTTTGTACGCCTTTTGAATGCCTTC
Source organism: Leptusa sp. GC000079 (assembly GCA_030264655.1). NCBI lineage: Eukaryota > Metazoa > Arthropoda > Insecta > Coleoptera > Staphylinidae > Leptusa > Leptusa sp. GC000079. The sequence continues at coordinate 13,794 of JARJDT010019582.1, forward strand.
CTGCGGGTTCCTGGTTCACTCGTAACTTTGCACCGAGTTTTATTTTATTTACCAAACGACCCCGAGAGATCCTCCCAGTTCGTACCCGTTATTTCCACTTTCGGAATGTGCTCAACGTATTTCTTCGGCGCTGGCATGCCGGTAATGTACAACTGCGCTGCTTACATTACTTTTTATACGCGAATATAAAATTCTCCGACGATGCGAACTTCATTCGTTTTCTTCGCTATGAAAGGAATGAAAGAAAACACAAAGTGTATGTACATTTTCAATGTGTCTTCTGCTTTCGCTCCAAACATGTCCCCGAAAAACCTAATTGAATTATCATAATTCCAAATTGCTTTTCTATTCAGCAGCCATTCATCGTCATTAATTATAAACTATTAGACTATGTAGTGCACGTACTCACGAGCAAGTTCAATAAAAGTTACTCATTTGTGAAGAAAGTGAACACATTTCACCGTTAACAAATGTAGACGTAAACATTCTTTAATAATGGATGAATAATTCCAGTATCGCGCTCAAGTGAACTTGATGAAAAGTAGAGCGCATTTTAGCGACTTAATGGTCGATGCACTTTACCTACCATATACTATTGTCATGTCTTATTATTCTTCAGCTTTAAAGTATAACAGGCAATAGACATAAATGAAGGGCATACTTAGTGAAACCAGACAGGTGGACGAAGATTTAGCTCTTCGCATATAAGTAGTTAACATTTCGAGATTTTGCAGACACTTGTAATGCGAAGTGAAGAGCACTTTGGCACATAGTCTACTAGCATTAGTGGTACGCCTAGAGTTTGTAATTCTAAAAATCCCAAGAGCGCTCGTTTCCTAGAACCCTTAAGGATCAAACATCTCAAAGATAGCAGATATAGAGGAAGAGTTGAGCGATACACTACTGTTGGGAATAGCATAGTTATGTGTCTGCGAGGATGGCGTCAATTTGTTGCACTTAAATCCTCACTCGTAAAACTCGCGTTCAATAAAATTCAAAATTCCAGACAGACTACGACGAAAATAGTCTACTACTGAAACCCTATAACTGTCCGCGTTTGAGACACTTTATTATTGATTCGCTAAGAAACTAGCATACCAAATTGGGTAGAAAATAGAGAAGCAAATGGGATTAGAACACACAAACAGTAAATTTCGGCTTATCATGGCTCCCTTATCTCTTGTTGCTTCGTAAGCTAATCGACGCCACATGTGAAAAGTCAAGGCTATGCCTTATCAATAAGCGAGCATCGAAAATCAATGAATATTCAAATGGTTATCGAATGGTGAAAATTACAGCAAATATTGTCTAAAGTGCTATTGGGAAAAAGTGTGTATGTGGAAACGCCGAAAACGGGAATTTCGAATTCGGGCAGGAGTATTACCTACCACCAACGTTTCCCACCACACCAGTTTTCCACCGAGTAGCCTTATATGTGCGTATTGATCGACACGAGGAGCCACGTCGGCTGTGAGGCTGCGCAGGTCAGGGGTGCGCAACCGCCACAACTACTTCCACCACTAGGCACTAGCACACCAGGACGAACACGCACATCCTTGCTAGGTAGACCTTTACATTTATATTGAAGTTATTTTCCTTGAATTCTTGTCTTTTTCGTTTTACTGCTCCTATCATATTTTATACATTTATACTCTAGAAAGAAATCAGAGTGGCCCAGTGAGGAAATTCGTGAAAATGGAAAGTTTAGCAATTTTTTATGCTACTTGTTTCTCAATAGGCCTCCACAGGAGAGGCACGTTCGCTGTGATTTATTTATATTTTATTTAATTCGCGCCATACCTTCTCCTAGAAAGGTGTCCGTTACTCATGTGTAAAGGAGCCGTGCGTTCCGGAAATATGACTCTGCATGAATATTAATAATGCGACTTATGTATCGGTATGAAATGTATGCAAAGAACAAACATCGATCGGTGCCGGTCTGGCGTAGAATTTAATTCGGCGGCAGTGGTATATGCTTTAAGTTATGCTGTCCTCATTAAAATATGTATCTATATTTAATCAATATTAGTGCGGCAAATATCATCTAATGTAGATCCAGAGTCATGTCGGTGACAGGACGCAACGCCCGAGTCTAATAACACTAATGTTGATTAATTAGCACGACAAAGTTTCTTGTAATGAATTACACCAGCAGACATCTTAATACACCTAGCGAACATTTCGTAAAGAATTGTCACTTTCCTAGTAGACATTTTTGTAGTAAAAAAGTCGTCCAGAACCTTTATCGATTTAACTATTTTCTTCTAGCCAGCCGGCAAGTCTCCTTCGTTCTCTTATACAACACGACACCGACACCGGAATAGTTCCATTAAAAAAAAACATTGGAATTGTCGGGGTGTCCTCCAAACATTCTGGGAACTCTCTGTATCGTTTTCATTAATTTTATTACTGCGGCTAATCAGTTGGCATATTGATATTTTTCCGTGACGACAATACCAACTTTTTCCGCATTCTGAAGACTGACTTGGTCTGCCATAAACATTTTAACGGCACCCTAATGACGGCCTTTATTATATTGTTTAGGCTGATGCGTGCGATGCACGTAACTCTTTCGGAAATTGCGAAATGCCAGCTGAACACGGAGCCGCACCTCGTGCGCCAACTGATTATCCGCGAAATGCATTTTGCTAGTGTGTGTCGCTCAATATATGAGCTCTTTTGTATAGAGACATTTTTATTCAGCAGTAGACATGAAGGGAATCCCAACGAATATGAGTTTTATAGGCACTAACACCTATTGTTGGTGTGTTTTTCCGTCGTGTTTTCATCTAATCCACATTTAAGCACGTTCCCCATGTTGACGAAGCATTAAATTTCATGGCGTTAGGGGTGCTGCACATTTCTCTGTCTCTCATTCATTTCCGTGTCGCTTTCACTCCTCCACCAGTTCGCTCGATGAAGATATAAAATACAGTATTATACAAGGCAAACAACGCGGATAAGTTGGAAATGTGAACATATGAAGTCTCATAAAAGTGCAAGATGAGCTTTATATGCAAATAACGTTTTAAAATTATTTGCTGGATTGAATCGTGCTCAGAATTGGCTGGATGGCAACCGGATAATAAATAAGGCTACACAATACCGATAAGGATCAGCTGAAAAAGATATATTGGTTTCTCTCAACCCCTCCGCAGATTTTTTGCTCAAGCCGTGCCATCCAACAAATTCGCTATTGGGCTATTGCGGTGAATATCCTATCTGGCCAATAACAAGTTTCATTCACTATGATTGCCCTCATTCAATAGAGTACTTGAGATAACGAGCAACATATGTTGGTGGGAAATTCTTTGCAGTCAATATTATGACACAAATCATAAGAGCATCATCCAATCAACTTCTTTGTGCTGTTTTATTACACTCAAAGTGTGATTGGCGAATGCAATTCCTTTGAAGTCAACTCCATTATGTACAACTTGGGAAATCCGGAGCGAAATTTCAAGGGAAATTTCCAATAACCTTGTTGAGACTTAATTAGTCCTCGCTAATTTAGAACAACAGCGCCCAATTGAATAGTAATAAGATTATGAAGCGATTGGAAAGTTGCCGTTGGAGGAAATGGGATAATCGATAAGGACGTTTGTCCTGCCAACCTATAAATACGTGTCTGGTGCGTTGGAAGGCATGAAAGAGTCGAGGTGTTTGCTTGATTTATGATAGACATAAATGAAGGACATCTATTAAGTCCCAAGGTGCGTGCAATCTAATTTTGTGGAGCTTGGTAGGTCCCTCACCTTTGGCGACTCGCCGCAATATTATGTCCTTATGCTCCTGGGAATGCGGCTCACCGATGACGACGAGCAGGTAGCATCCGGTGAGTGGACTTGGGGGCGGCGGTCCGCCATCCAACACCCCGTTGACAGCCTCCATGTGCGATAATGTTTCCTAATTTAATCGACCCTGTTTCACCGATTACTAATTCTAGATGCTTGCGCGTCAACCGAATAAATCCAAATAAGAAATAATTGATTAGTCTACTAGAAGCGAACGAAATAAAAGCCGGCCGGCACGACTCGCGATTCGAATTTGCTTTTGCTTCAATGATGGATGCAATTCGTAATGTGAACCCCCGTTTGGTGAAGATGGTAATCTTGGTTGAAATTTAGTAGGACGCGCCGACAAGTCCGGAACACACCGGAGGATCGACGACTCGCGAATGCCGGCTCGTAACCGCTATGCAGCAATTGAGCCGCCTCCCCCACTTCTTTCGCGTTCTCTACACCCCCAACCGCGACGACGCGAACGATCAGCGGAGCGCCATACCAGCTGACTCTAACTACGGGGACACGACGAGTCTGCGGTCCTGGACAACGATCGCCACTTCCTTAAGCCAATTCTCGTTGGAAGATCGAACAACTAAAGCCCTAGGCTCAATTTGAACATCGTGTTCCTCCCCCGCAAAGAAATTATTCTTATCGCCCATTAAGGCCCTTTTTTCCCTCTTGAAACTTTTTCAGGGGTGGCAAATTTGAACATAACGATTTCATATTATAAGAAACGCTTCTAAATTGTTCCATTAATTTGGAAAGGGTCTCGTGTTGCTTGCTTGAATGCGCCTAATCAGGCCGAAAATAGATTTTGCCGAAATTGCACTTTAAATGTCGCTTGGGTTCCTTTGCTTTTATGCCAGAGTAATATCGAGCCGGTTTTGCACTTTCTGCACGCCTGCGCTATGTTTACTCCAAAAGGAATAAAAAACAACGGGAATATATCAATAACGACCAGCGTTCCGTTAATCAAGACCAGCTAAAATCAAAGTTACTGTAACAGTCCTGACGAAAAAACAATGAAATTACATCCATATAAGATTTTATTACATCTCATCGAGGGAGTTTGTGGCCTGTTAATTGGCAATTAAGCCCAACCCTTGGCCTGCAAACAAAACATCTCAATTACATTCATTCAGTCCAAGACCAGAATGTGGCCAGCAAACGGAGCACGCAAATTTTAATTGGTATCATTTATTTGGGCGCCCTGATCCAGGACCATGACCAAATTTTGACCAGGGGCCCAGGCCCCCTAACTCCGGAAATCGTTCCTGGAAATATCAGGAGCAAGTACCGCGAGTAGGAAAAGTTGCCTATAACAGGTTCCAAGGAGTAAAGCAAATACAGATAAAGTTTGAAGATACGTCATGCTGGGTTGGACCTCTGCCAAGCTATGTTCTCCTGGTAGAAATGGGGAAGATGGTGCGCGAGTGCCGCGCGTTCTCGCCGCCTCGAGTTCTTCACGCAGCCTCCGCATCTTCCGAAATCAAGTCGTGTCGCTCAACTTTCGAACGATATCAGTGTGGACGCCCAACGGAGAGGATGTCGTGC
>JARJDT010019596.1:0-26050 GCA_030264655.1 Leptusa sp. GC000079
AGTTACACGTCGCGAATCTGTCGTCGCGCCGATGCGATCGCTGGCTTTCACTAGGTGAGTGACATATTTTCGTGAACGTCCCGTGCTTGTGCTGGCGAGTGGCGCGTTCCGGCGTCTCAAATAACACTCCTTTCGAGCTTCAAGCCCCCTAATCATTTCTGCCTTGTACATGTGCGAAGCAAATTCGGAAAAATCAGACGAAAAAAAATGATTCGCTTTGACGGTCGGAAATTACGCGCCGGACTTGACGAATCCGGAGACAATGCATCGTATTTGTGCTGGAAACGTAATAATGCGCCTGCCGGTCGGAGCTGGCGGCCTAATTGCACGCGCAACGCGTGCCCCGTCCGAGAAAAACGGCCAGCGTATAAATAACAACAAAAATACGGCCACGATGTTTTTTTAATACCAATTTAGGCATTGTTTGTTAGGCATCGCGCAACGTTGCGGATATTGCAGAGCTGGCAACGGTGTGTGTGCAAGCGTGTTATAAAAGATGCGGTCAGTGGCGTAACACCGACGACCAACCGCGCGGGCTCGAGAAAGGTCGATGCAAGTTTTCTTAATTAGATAAAGCAAGCGACGAGCGCAACAGTAAAATTTATTTAATAGCTAAATGCACGAAATGCAAGATTATGTGATCTCCCGGGAAATATTTGCGTGTTTCGCATTATTTAATGTAAATCGTTACGCCACTGCAACAAAAAATGTAAAAAGCGAGGAGGCCGTGCAACGACAACGAGCGAGAAGCATGATTTCGCTCGTTCGAGTCGTTCGTAAAATGTTGTGCTGAACACTTGGCAACTGGCTCTTTTATTTTTCGCATTTCTTTTCTTTAGCTGCAGCGACTTTTGGAAAACGTATCCTCAATTCGCGAACGAACGGCATTAATTTCACCATTTCGCACAAATTGCGTTGCGTTGCACTTGTTCCTCTCGCAACATTCAACAACTGTTACGCAGCGCGCGGCGCGCATCCAGAGACGCCGATTGCAGTCGATTGTTGCATTACGTTATACGTTATGTTACCATTGTGCAATTGTGCTAATCGATGTTTAATTAATTTCGTTGGAATTTAGCAAGCGTTTTCGGCCGCGTTGACAGCTGCGCTGCGTAACAAATCGCCAAATATTGCAATATTGAGTCCGTTCACGTTCACGCTCATTCACGCTGAGCACATGAACACGAACGCGGGCACAGCGAAACTGCACGAACTAACCGAAAACAGCTAGCAACGCAACAATCCAACATGAAGCGAACGAAATCGAGTCGGCGAATTGCTGCTCTCCGCTCTGCATTTGAGCATTTGTTTACTCGCTGTGCTGCGGTTGTAGAGCCACAGAGCGGCGACGATAATAAAGTGGGCTCGCGTTTGAACTTGCATGTGTGAGTATGAGTGACTCCCGGCTGGTTTTCGTTGGATTTCGTCGAATTTCGAATGTTGCTCATGATGGCTGAGTGTGCGTTCGCCTGCGTATGAAAGCTGTTTGTGGTGTGTTTGTGTGGATGTGCGGCGCGCGCGCGCTTACGGCGCACGCCTGCAATGTGGCAACGTTGCGCTTGCTGCCTGCTCGCCCGGCTCCCTCGTTCCTTGGTTTCGCCTGAGGTTTCGCGGCCTTTGCGCGGCGCAGCGCTTTGTACGCGCACGTGTGTCAGTGAAGAGTGAACTAAGTACTAAGGTAGTGTGTGTTGGTTGCTGCGATCGATTCGGTTCGCGGCCAATCGCGAGCTCGCCGCGCACTAGAATCGCAGGCAGGGCCCCCTGAAAGCGACCGCGAGCGCCGCGCAGCGCTAATAAACGCTACGCTCGCCTCCAGCAACAACGCACACACACACAGGCAGGCACATGGAATCATGACGGTCGACGATGGCATGCGATGCAATAGCTTGTTCGGTGTTCCCGCCATTTTCGATATTTGAACAGAGCGGAAAACTCGAACGTAGACGGACAAATCCACAAATAATCGAACAATGCAGTAGTGGCGCAAATGTATTAACGTTTAACAAACGTAGGCTGCGACTGCATTGGGGATTGAGATGTGTTCAGTGTTTTGGTATTTGTTGAGCGATTGACGTAATAGCTGCTATTGTTTCATTTGTGATATTTACGAATGCGTCTGTTTATTATGTGTGTGTAGAATAGGAGATACAGATAGGAGGATCGAGTCGTTGAGGTAGAATAGGCTTGTTTTGTTTGCGTACGTCGCGTATCTCGTGACCGTCGCGGACTTGTATGCTTTCGAGCATGTGCACGCGAATAGGGATGCCGATTATTAAAACAATCGATTATTTACTAATCGATTTTTAAACTTTTAAATAATTGTGTACAAAATTAATCAAGTCCCAAATAATCTAAATAGTCGATTAATTAAAAAACAATTTAAAATAATTTTAAAAAAATATCGATTTTAATTAATTTTAACAATATCAAAATTAATTTACATTTTTATTAAAAGCCCATAATACACTTAAAAAACATTGTCTTTTACTTTTCGACCAAGAGAAGAAAAGTATCGGTTTGGTGCTGAATTTTGATCTCGAGGTATTAGTGGATCTTCATGAATTAAGGTCCCCCGAATCCAAAAAACTGGTTTTTAATAAATGTCCGTATGTGCGTATGTTTTCAAATAATACTGCACATTCTTAAAGCATTGAAAAACTAAAATAATCGATTGTAATAATTGTTTTAAAAGAAGAAAATATCGATAATAATCGGCATCCCTACACGCGAAGCATTTTGCTTTCGCGTTGCCGCGCACTTTGCGTCGCGCCTATCGCGTTCTCCTGCTCAGGCTGCTCCCCACATGCAATCATGCACTCAAACACGCACACACTGTTACCTTGCAGCTTACATGTGTGCGTGTACGTACACGTCGCCAGCTGTAGCACATTACCGTCGCCGTCCCGTTTCGTAGCGTACCGCTACGAGCTACGAAACTTGGGATGGGAACAAAGCACAGTTGTGCTTCGACGCATTGGCAAAGCAATGCGAATGCAACTTGGGTTCTTGTTCTTGCGTTCTACGAGAGCGAGGGTCACGTTCACGTTGTGCTCGCTGAGCAAGTTCACAAGTCGGCCAGTCCAGTCCAGGCCACTTCTTCGCCTACCTTACGCTTCGATATAGGCGAACGAAATCAAGTAATACTTGCAAGACAAGTTGACGAGCGCAAGAATCCACGACGAGACGTGTTTTTAAACGCATTGCTCTTTATTGCATTGCATCGCATCGCATTGCGAGCTGAAAGCGTGTGCTTGCGCCTTGTGCAAAGAGCGATGACACGTCCACGTTATTGGTGTGCGCGCCGTGGCCGTGGCTGTGCGGGCCGTGCATTAGGTCGCGGAAGTGGTGAAAGGTTAGGGCGAGCCGCGCCCGCCACCTCTGCCGCCAGTGCCGCCGCCGCTGCTTCTCTGTACCTGCATTCCCTGCAGATGGGAAGCAAACACACTGCAACCGCCCCCGCTTGCGGCCGTGGTGTAACGTGACAAAATGTAAGCACTAGGCACGTAGCCGTAACGTAAGCAGGGAGAACTCTTCCCTTCCGAGAAGTGCAACTTGCTTTTTATTCCTCTCAAGTTACAATGTTATTTTTACAATTTCAATTTTAAATTTTACATTCGACGGTTTGATAGCAAACACATGTGCGCTCTTGCTCTTCTATACAATTTTAGAATAGACAAATCATTATGCTTTCAAACTTATCTTATGAATTCGGCGTACGCGTAATCGCTTCTTTTTTTTCAAATTTATTTATAGTTTATTGTTAATTGTTTGCGCACTCATGTTCATGCTTCAAGGTTGTTGGTTGGTTGGCTGGTTAGTAATTGGTAATAATGCGCTACTCGGCTACTGATTGGCTGTAGCGCGTGAACAAGCACAAGTAAGCACGATGTTGGACTCGTTCAGTACTTCACAAATGCAAAGTAAACAAATAAACAAACGTGTTTGAACAAGCACGGGATCTTCCCGTGAGCGGGAAAACCATTCAGTCGATTCCGATCGATACGTTTTCAAGCGCCCAAGCCATGTTAACTAACATAACATAATGAACGCTTCCTATTCCTAAATTATTTCTCCTAGAAACGTTTGTAAATTACGCACGCTTACTCATGCGTGAATTGCGACTTTTCCAGTTGTTTTTACATGAAGAAAAATACTTCACGCGCGCTTCTCGTGTATTATCGCACCGCCTTTCGGGTCGTGCTCCAACCGTAACACTCGCGCAAAAAAGTAGAACTTTACGAACTCGTGTCAAAAATAGCTCTTTTTGCTCAAGATACAAAAAGTGAAAAGTTGCACTTATTTGGGATTTAGAAGTTAGCTGTCGCTCGCTGCAACTTTTTTTTGGATAAAATTAAAAACTTGCGCATTTTAGGCTGAAACAAATTATTACTACAAATATTTTATGAAAGGTACAACTTTATGCACTCGTGAAAAATAGATATTATTTACAAATATTAATAGAGAAAAACGAACACTTTTTACACGTGTTGATGGCATTTTGTCGACGTCCGTCATGTTCGTAATTTGAGATCAAATTAGAAGTTTAACAGCTTTAACAATCTCATTGATTGGAGAATTACAATTTTGTTAGTTGGTTATAATTGAAATCCTTTTGACGTTTCTTCTGGAAAACTGGTAATTTACAGCGATAACCATAGGCAACCAGTGTTTCACATTATTTCACTAGTCAAAACTAGGCACTTTTTTCACACTTTTATTTTTATAATTGAATTAAAAAACTTATGGAAGTATACCAAGTCAATTTAACACAAATTGCCTCGCAAATTGCATGATTTGTGCTTAGATTAGAGCCATATCTTATGAAAAATTAAAATAATATGAATGAAAAAGTTTACTTTACGTGCTTAAATGAGCGTAAAAAAAGTTGACTTTATTTTCAAGTTTACTTAATATTAATTTAATGACTGCAGTTTGCAAGTATGCCAAAATCAACTCGTTGTCTCGTTTAGTAACTATTATTTAAGAATGTTTAGTGTTTATAGCTATTGCGTCGTAACCCGTCGTATGTATGAACACACATACGCAACTTTGTGTGGTGTCGCGTCAGATATTCATTTCTCATTCTTTCGGTTTCGGTTATGTTATTCGGCTTCGTTGCCCCCTGCCCGTCGGCGTTGCTGCGTTTGTGAACGTGGGCGTGCCGTTTGCGTGCTTCTTGCGCGCTTCGCGTCCGCGTATTACCGCGCCGCGAACGCGTCGCAACTCGTAGTAAACTTGTTTGGATCAGCTGAATTTGTAACTTTCACAATCGCAGCAATCCGTCCAACAACAACCAACCGAGAACCAACCGAACCAACGATTTTACGATTTGCCCACATTCACTCTTTCTATGACGGACTCATTCACTTGTTTTGCGGCGTCCTGCGAGGTATCGCATTTCTCACTCGGTAGCGTTGTTTACACTTAGCCATTTTGTGTACTTACAAAACGTGCATAAAAACAATTAAAAACACGCGTGTTTATTGTTTCAGCAGCCGTTCAAATGTAATTTGAAATGAAACGTGTGCGCGCAGCAGACGAGCAAGTCAAGGAAGGCATCGCCAGCAATCTGTATCGCAGCACGAGCGGCAGCGTCGTCAGCGTGAGCAACAATAATACGAGCAGCAGCATCCTCGCCGTCGCGCTCCCGAACGCCGCGCCGGCCGGCGTCACCTACACGAACGCCGCCGCCGTGAAGGTGGTGAGCGAAGGCATGCAGTCGGGCATCTATTCAGCGGCGCCGCCGGTCAGCTACGGCGCGCTGCCCTCGGCGCCCGCCGCCGCTAAACCGCCAGCGGCCGCAATGCCAATGCCGCTGATCGCCGGCGGCCAGCAAGTCGTCCGCAAGGGCGCATCGCCGCCCTCGGCGCTGGCGCCGCCGCCCGCGCAGCAACAGTCGCCCGGCAGCAGCAATTTCCAGCGGCTGAAGGTCGAGGACGCGCTCTCCTACCTCGACATGGTGAAGTTCAAGTTCGGCAAGGAGCCGCAAGTGTACAATGACTTTCTGGACATTATGAAGGAGTTTAAGAGCCAGTCGATCGACACGCCCGGCGTCATACACCGCGTGTCGAGCCTCTTCCACGGCTACCCGGAGCTCATCGTCGGCTTCAACACGTTCCTGCCGCCCGGGTACAAGATCGAAGTGCAGCGCAACGACGGCGGCTACGCGTTCCACGTGAGCGTCAGCGCGCCGAGTCCGACGCTCGTCGGGCCGCAGCATCCGCAGCCGAAGCCGTCGATGATCCTCAGCGGGTCGGGGATCATTCATGGTAGCAGCATGCAGGCGCACGGCGGGGGGATGAGCGGCCCGCCGGCGCCGCCACCGCAACCGCCACAGCAGCAACCGCAGCCGCAACCGCCGCTGACGATGACGGTCACGCATACGACGCAGCCACCGCCGCCGGCGCCCACTATCGCCGCGAGCTACAACAATTCATACTCGAACGCGTCCGCGAACATGCACAATAATAATAGTGGGCCGACGTCAGTCGCGGCTGCCAATACGCTTCAGCTATCAGCGGCGCAGGCGGCTGTCACGCAAGCGTTGCAAGGTGGTCACACAGACGCGCCGCAGAATCAACCGGTGGAGTTTAATCACGCCATCAACTATGTGAATAAAATTAAGGTTAGTATAAACGTCTATGAGTGTAAATTTATTAAAGTTGACATAAATGAGTAACTAATTTTCCGACGCTTCACGCAGAATCGTTTCCAAGGCCAGCCTGAAAAGTACAAGCGTTTTCTCGAAATACTCCACACGTACCAAAAGGAGCAGCGCACGTTGAAGGAGGTCCAAGGACAAGCGCCCGTCCTCGTGGGTATTACGAGCGCCAGTGGAGGCGGTAAGCATCTCACCGAACAGGAGGTTTACTCGCAGGTGGCGAAACTGTTTGAGAACCAAGGCGATCTGCTCGCCGAGTTCGGACAATTCCTGCCGGACGCCACGAGCCACATATCACAACAGCCGTCGGCGATACTAGCCGACCATCATGCGATCGCCCCCAGTGGCGGGAGTCCCGCGGTCAGTCTAAAGAAGCACCTGCCGAACAAGCCGTATCGGGAGCTGTTGCCGGAGCGCGCGACCATCACCTCGCATCACCACCACCATCATAACAAGCCTAGTCATCATAATCTCGCGATGCCGATCAAGCGCTCGCCGCCGTACTCGTCGTCGGCGCTGCGCGACACGCCCGCCAAGAAGCCCAAGATGTCCTCGTCGTCGTCCTGCCGCGATGTGACGCTCTCGGAGGCGAGCAAACACAGTTCGCTCAACGAGTTCGCGTTCTTCGACAAGGTGCGCAAGGCGCTGCGGTCGACGGACGCGTACAACAACTTCCTGCGGTGTCTGTCGCTGTTCAACCAGGAGATTGTCTCCAAGACGGAGCTAATACTCTTGGTGACGCCCTTCCTGAGCAAGTTTCCGGAACTGATGCGCTGGTTCCGCGATTTTCTGGGCCAACACGAAGTCGAAGCGATTCCGTACAATGCGACGCGCATTGAGCGCCCCACCGGCGACCTGGCGCACGATATCGACTACTCGACGGCGAAGCGCCTGGGCGCAAGCTACTGCGTTATACCGCCGTCCCAGGAAGGACTGCGCTTCTCCGGACGGACGGCGCTGTGCAATGAAGTCCTCAATAATCAGTGGGTGTCGTTTCCGACGTGGTCTGAGGACAGCTCGTTTGTCGGCTCGCGCAAGAACCTGTACGAGGAGTACATGTACCGGTGCGAAGACGAACGGTTCGAGTTGGACGTCGTCATCGAGACGAACGCGTCGACGATACGCGTGCTCGAAGGCGTCGCGAAGAAGATGAATCGGATGAACCCGGATGAGTTGGTCAAGTTCCGGCTGGATGACTGCCTCGGCGGCTTGTCCCCCGTGTTGCATCAGCGGGCTTTGAAGCGCATCTACGGCGATAAGGCGCCGGATATTATCGATGGGTTGAAGAGGAATCCGGCTGTTGCGGTCCCAGTTATCCTGCGACGGCTCAAGTCCAAGGAGGAAGAATGGCGCGAGGCGCAGAAAGGGTTTAATAAGATATGGCGTGAACAAAACGAGAAGCATTACTTGAAGAGTCTTGATTACCAAGGCATCAACTTCAAGGCGAACGACACGAAGGCGCTGCGGTCGAAAAGCATGTTTGCTGACATTGAGCAGGCGTACGAGGAGCGAAACGATCAGATTGAACGCGGGTTGGAAGTGCCCGGTGGGCCGCATTTAACTTGCTTATATCAGGATAGGAATATTTTGGATGACGCGGCGAATCTGCTGATACACCACGTGAAGAGACACACAGGGGTGCAGAAAGGCGAGAAGCGGCGGATCAAGCACTTGTTGCGGCAGTTTCTACCGGATTTGTTCTTTCATTTGAGGCAACCGCTTAGTGATGATGAACGTGAGGAAGATGGTGCGTTTCAACAACTTAACACTTGAAAATTTACTTATTTAAGTTTTCGTTTGTTTGTTTATAGATGATAAAGAGGAAGGCAATGAAAGTCCGAATAGTACCTCGAGTAAAGAAGAAGTCAAGAAGAAAGGAAGCGGTAGCGCTAGTCCGGGCAAGTCGCCGCGTACGGCCACTACGGACGATTCCGACGATAAGCATTCCGTCGAAAATATTGAGATCAAACAGGAGGAGGATGCGGAGATGCCTGCGCATGCACAAACTACCGATCCTGTAAGTACCCCACACATTCTCTACATTTCTTTTATAAAACTGTTTTACTTACAACTATAGTATTAAACTATGATAAGTGAGTAATTTATTGAATTTCAATAGGGTTCCAAATTTTTATATTTAATTATATTCCGTTTATGATTCATTTTTGTCGCTGCTAGCTATGAAAACCGTCCTATTTTTTTTAAATTACAGAGAATTATTTTGTAATTGCAATTTTGTTTTTTGTAATATTTGGAACAAGTTTAATTTTATAGTTTTATTCCGAGTATTCGTTCACTTGTTAAATTCCGCGGCCAACAGCGACGAAAATTAATCAAAATAATATAATTATCCAATATTCACATGTATTATCTGTTTGAATTTCATAAATATGTTAAAAATTGACTTCGAAGTAAATAAGCTAAAACTAAAACAAAAATTCTTTTGGATTTTTTAATAATATTTAACAAACACTTCGCTTATTTTCTCGTAGGTTTTCTCACAGGTTTTCTTGACGAAGTTTCAAAAAGTACATCAAATAACAATAGAAAAAGTCTCATTTTCAGTCAGTGTCATGTTTAAGAAATCTGATTGCCCCATATTTGGCTGTGATACCTTGTTTTTCATTAATGTCCGAAACAAAAATGAACTTTAAAGAGAATTTTGTCTCTGATTGTTTAACAATCGTAAAATTTCTATTAATATTTATTCTTAAAGTATGGATTATCCAAGGATTATCGTGAAAATCATAGTAGTCCTATAATCTATAATTGCAGTTTTGTCAATTCTAAGAAGATTACAATTTAATAATTCTTAGTAGACAATATTGTTGTTTGTAGTTTTAGCGTTTAAAATATGATAATCAAACAGGGTGATACAAAAATGACGCATTTATTATCGTGGTATTCTGCGGGCTAGTTCAAATTTAATTCAGCCAATTATCAACATTTTCTTGAAAAATAATTCTTGGAATTCAAGATTATTGGTTTAATTAAGATATAAGAACCACAATTGAAATTAAAATTTTAAGTTTCAATTTTTGCTGATATCAATATTATTTTCTTAATTCAATTTTTAACTCATTCAGCAAATTATGAAGTTAATTAATTGAGATTTTTAATATAACTGAAGATCTCTGATTTAAACATTGATTGTTCTATTTTTTTCTTCGAAAACATTTTTGTCTTATTTTTTTGTAAAATTCAAAAGGATTGTAGTAAAATCGGAAAATTTTTGAGCAAATATTTTAAATCCTATCAAATATTTCTTGTAATTTCTCCACAATTAACTGAAAAAGTGCGGAGGAGACAAGTAGAGTGGAAGGCACCGTTTGATCTAAAACATTTACCGACCCAATTCGGTTTCTGTACAAGAATCGAGTGCCATATCAAGCAGCAGGCTAGAGTGAAGCTTTCTTACTAAATAAGAATGTCTTCTCATTCACTTGCAACACCAATAACTTTCCATCATTCCTTGAAGAAAACCTGAACAAAGAAAGATCAAGTTTATATCATAATCAATTACTATTTAAAAAATACTATTCTCTTTTAAAGGACGAAGAGTATACGTTATTTATGGGCAGCAGCAACTGGTACTTATTCCTTCGGCTCCACGCCGTCCTCTGCGAGCGCCTAGCGCGAATCTACGACGTGGCCGCGAAAATGGCCGAAGAAGAGAACAAAGTAGCAAAAACGCGCAAGGACTCAACAGCAGTGGCGCTCCGTCTCAAACCGAAACCTCAGATCCGCATCGAAGACTACTTCCCAACCTTTTTGGACCTGGTCAAAAACTTACTTGATCGCAACACAGACAGCAACACGTACGAAGACACACTTCGCGAAATGTTTGGCATCCACGCATACGTGGCATTTACGTTAGATAAAGTGATACAATACGCGATGCGGCAACTGCAGCACTGCGTCACTGAGAAACTGGGCATCGCCGCAATGGATCTCTTCTCCAAGGAGCAGAAGCGCGGCGCCACGGGCGGGTCGTGCTCGAGTGCACATCGGCGACTACACAAAGAACTGCAATATCAGCGGACGATGGAGCGCTCCATGCAGGACGAGAACTGCTACAAGATATACATTTATAAGAATGATGGGCGGATGACGATCGAGCTGCTCGAAACCGACACGGCGGACGCGGCGAAGAAGATGGACGACGCGAAGAAGTGGAGTGCGTACAAGGAGAACTATGCGGACTGTACGAATGTGCGCGAGCAGAAGCCGCTTTCGCCGCTCTTCCTCGGGCGGAACATGCGCAAGTACAACAAGAAGAACAAGCGGCGGAACAGCGCAAGTGATAAGCCGGACGAGGAGCAGCCCGACAAGGAAGAGAAGAAGCAGCGGCTCAACTCGTGCACGGAAGACGACCTCCTCGTCGACCGGAAAGTGCCCGCCGAGCGCGAACAGAGCGATCGCGAGTATGACGTCGCGGACGAGACGCAGTGTCGCTTCAATCCGACAGACTCAAAGATTGTGTATGTTGCTAATAAAGACAGTTTCCTTTATAAACGAAGTGCCTTGACCAGAGCCAAACAAGTAAGTTAACTTTCGCTTATGTTTTGCTTAACTACACCCGAGAGAAGAGAGCGAAACAGGAAAAAAACAATAATACGAAAACGAGACGGACAGACGAAGAAAGAACGCGCATTGAAGGAATATGCCTGGATTCATGAAGAGTGTGACCGCGAGCGATATTTTATTGTTATTGTTTTTTTCATTTGTTCGCGTTGCACCCTCAAGACCCAAGAGCTCCCAATCCAAGAATTCCCAAGAGTTTGTTTGATCGCCCTCGCCCGCCCCCCACCACCACGTCCACGCCCAGTCGGTTATGATTTGTTTAGTATGATTTTGGTTGTTCTTTTTGTTGCAGACTCATCCGGCCGTTACGAAATTAAAGTCTGAACGTTTCCGCGCTTGGTGCAAAAAGTGGGTGTCGGTGAATGTGAGTGATGCGGCTAGCAAACTGTGCACGGAGTGGCTGATGGGGCGCGGCGATAACGTTGTGCCGAACCGGACACGTGTCTTAACCAATAACGACTTATCGCTGACGCCGTACATCGTTTACAATCGATACCGAGTGGAGTTGCTCACCAGTGACGACTCAACGTGATTGTGCGAGAGTGTTGAACAATTTAGTGCTGAACCTGAACGCAGAAGACAAACTGTTATTATTTAAGATTTTATCCCCTTTGCTCCCCCCGCCCTTGCGCGCCCCGCAAATGAATTATTTCTTCAACCGTGTTAATGTTTATTACGAAGATCTCCGCTTATCATATTTTATACTACGACTACGAGACGTCTCTGTTTATTTAAAAGCAAAGCAAAAGTTTAATGTAAATTTATTTATATGTATTTAGCTGATTTTCATTTAGAATTTTGTATATTTATAGTTAGTTATTTGTTGCGTGCATGGCGCGCGCTTCCACTGACGTAAACTTGCGCGCAATTTGTACAAAAATCGAAACACAACTCTCGATGGTACAAAAGAGATCTATTTTTATAAGCATTCTATTGATTGTATGTATTTGTTAAATATTGTAAAAAATTGTAAAGATACGCTAAGCGATATTTGTTCATCATCCACACAGTTAGATTGAGAGCAAACGATCATCAGGAACTACTCAGACTACTCAGTTGGCGCATTTTGAATCATGAATCAAGCAAAGCAACAACTCTAAGCAATGAAACTCTACCTAAGCAACAAAACAAACAAAGTACTTTAACAACAAAACAACGGAGAAACAATTGTACATAACTTTATGCATACATAAATGATAAGTTTATAATATAAACAAACAAACAACAAGAAGGACGAGGAAGAGATACAGGTGAAAATTACCAAGTTTAACACTGACTTATTATAAGTATAGTGCATTCACAACGCAAGTATGGTTCACGAACAACAAAATATAGCGTGTTTCAAAATGAGTTATAGACATGTAGTAACAGGGCCTACGAAAATGACCTAGCCCTACTTTTACAGTGTATTTTGAACGTTTCCGATGTTGCTTGATCAATCTTAAGAATGCAAATCTGAAACGGGAAGAATACCCTCTGGAAATTCAGGTATCGGTCATTAATGAGTGGCGGGAAAATCTTTAATTGAATGAATTTTCAAAAAAATGTTGACTGAATTAAATTTTATATGAATTTGGAATATTTTTCGGCCTTTTTGAATTATCCAGTGTATTAAAATGAAAATGTCTAACGAATTAATATTATATCACTGTACTCAACCAAATTTTAATTGTGAATGCATCATAAACCAAGTTATGAACTTCTTTGAGAACAAATTGGTAATTTTCACTTGTAAATTGTACGAATTTGAATTTTTCCAGCGCATTTTTTAATTGATGTAAATACTTCTGTTTTCTTTTTTTGTAAGTTATTAAAAACAATCCAATATCAGAAATCAGCTTGGTTGAGTGAGCACCTCACACCCATCATCAGTTACCAGAACAGTATGTTCAAACTGCGCCGTGCGTGCATCATCTGAAGTGATCCCTGTCCAATTATCCTCAAGGATTGTAATCTCGCGGTATCCTTGCGTCAGGATAGGTTCGATAGTGAACGTCATACCCGCCTGCATTGACCCAGGAAATTCATTGGCTGCAAACCAACAACAAACGTGCAACAAACATTGATTTTTGCACCACTAAAATTGTTTTTAGCGGAAAAGTAACAAATAGTCGCTTACTAAAATGATAGATGTCAGGCGGTCCGTGGAAATACTCGCCGATACCGTGTCCTAAGAAGCACGGAATAACATTGAACCCCATCCCGTAGGCGCGTTGCTCGATATGACAACCGAGTGAACTGAATTTTGCATTGGGTTTGCATAGCTGGATAGCTTCATCAAGGCAGCGTTCGCTCGCCGTGACGAGGTGCCGGCCAGCCTCGTCCACTTCGCCTATGAGGAAGGTTTTGGAGCAATCCCCGTGAAAACCATTATAGAAAACCTAGTAAACATCACGTAAACATCGATTTGTTGAATTTGGAAGATTACGAATAGAAACGTGGACAACACCTTGAAGACTTACAGTGATATCAACATTGATAACGTCGCCGTCTTCCAATGGCCGGTTGTCGGGAATGCCGTGACATGCGACGTTGTTCACGGAAGTGCACACTGACTTTGGATAGTTTCTGTATCTCAACGGAGACGGATACGCGTTGTTCTCAATCGACAGTTTATGAACAAAGCGATCAATTTCATCCGTGGTCATACCAATCTTAATTAGATCAAGAAACATAATCAATCATAGTCTATTGTATAATATCGGGAAATTTATGACTGGAAATTCACAATTTTCGTATACGCAACTTAAATTTTCACGCGAATATGAAATTCAAAAATAAAATTCAGTAAGCAATTGTGGAATATAAGAAGTTCCAACAATAGGAAAAGTATGAAAGCTCACATTTGCACAAAAATCCAAACCATACATTAATTAGATAAGTTATTAAAATTTTAAATTTGGAGGTTTGTGACGTCACGAATCTAAAAAGTTAAATTTTCTGCTTTTGCAAAATTCAAAATAGAGCCTTGAAGCTAGCCTGTTTTCGTTTGTGGGCAGGACTTGCGCATTGCAAAGTTTTGTCAGGGGTGCGTTCAAGAAATGGAATTGTATGCATAGCCAACAAAGGATGATAAGACATGTCGTTAAATTTTCCTGGCCTCTCGATCAGGGGACGAAAGGGAAGCATGTTTTCCCTACATCTCAATTCGGCACCCGGGGAAAGGTAAATTTGACCAAAAATTGCACTTATGAACAGCCGGGTGAGGGAAAATTTGCCGATTCCCCTTTTTTGAAAGGCCAGGTTGTACGGTTTTATGCAGGGGCATGCGCATTACATTTTTTTGGAATCACAATTCCGCAGCTGATGCGCGAACACTTCAACCGTCTATTGCTAAAATCATAGTTTTTCCGACGGGTGTTCCATGTAAATCTTCTTTTTGGACTTGATTAAACTTACAAAAATCGTGTTCAGGCTTTTTCACGGTGCATTTCAAGCCATTTTAAAATTGGACAAATAATTTGCAAGTTGCGTACCCGACAAGTATCTCATCTCTAAAGAATAGCAAATAGATAGCTGTAAATCGGCCATTTTGAAAATTGAACATTGAAACTTACTCTAACGGTGTCTTGAACAGCTTTGAGAATATTGGCCGCAAGCCGACAACTGTCCCGCATTCGTGCAATTTGCTGCTGGTTCTTGATCTCAGGTATTGGGGGCGGCGATGGCGGCGTGCCATCATGGTAATAGGCCGGTTTCGGCACGCTGTCGGGGACGGGAAGCTCCGGCGAAACGGTGCCAGGTGTAACGATCGCGTATTTACCGAAATTAGGTCTGCAAAATGAGTCAAATAGCGTTATTGTGGCGTTATGCACGGCACGGTTCATTGATCGTTTGATTGCATAACGCTGAACGCGCATAGCGCATACTT
Source organism: Leptusa sp. GC000079 (assembly GCA_030264655.1). Lineage (NCBI taxonomy): Eukaryota > Metazoa > Arthropoda > Insecta > Coleoptera > Staphylinidae > Leptusa > Leptusa sp. GC000079. The sequence continues at coordinate 15,117 of JARJDT010019596.1, forward strand.
TTTCTTCGTCCAGAAGAAGTGCCGCGTGTTCCGCACGATGCTTGCAAAGCGGGTTTTGTTTGTAGTAAACAACTTTGCTGTTGTTGCCATGGTGACGAGTGCTGCAACGGCTCAATGCAAATGCAAGATGGCGTGTATTGTAAATAATTATTGTTGCAAGGCGTGCGGTGTGCGAACAACACGGACGCGGAATAAATAACTGCAAGTTGTAAGAAAACGAGGATTTGATTTAACTTTTGCTATTACAATACGCGAACGCGTTTAAATTTAGAAGAAGTTCAAGAAGAAACAACATTGTAAAGAAAGGTGAGTTGTCTTTATTTTAATTTTGTTACAAAAAGCTCCCAAAAAAATTAAACCTAACCTTCAATAATTTCAATTTCAAACTGAATTTTGATCATAAATTTCAGAACCTAATCTCGGAAACAGAAAATACAAGACCGGTTTATTCCGCATTCAAGAATAATCAAGTAAAAAAAATGTTGCATTTGTTATTTTCTCATAAATTGTTTCGTTATCGCTTGGCTAATGCATTTGTCAAGGCATTTGTCGAATGTTCACTATCACTACTTCACTACACTAATTTTGTTTTGTATTATCTGTTCGCTGAACATAAACACAACTTTTTTTTGCCATTTTTAAAAGTAGTTCCCTATAAATTTTAAAAAATATGTCAATTTTATCTTTTTCCGGAAATTTTAACATTTCTGGACTTCAGATTGAACTGTGATTTTTTTTATGATTTTCCTAATGATTTCTTATGAAATTTGTAATCGCTCACCATCGCTCACTATACAATTGTGTGATAAAAATTGATCAGAAACAAAATCAGAAAGAAAATCATATCGTTTGTCATAAAGGTACAAGCACGAAATGACCTCTGAATTAACACAAATCGGTCCTTGTGATTTTTCGAATGATTAAATCTCAATTTAAATCAAACTGAAATTATATTTGCTCAAATCTACTTTACATGTGCTGTCATGTTTATGTAAGCTGAATCGATAATACAATGATAGATATAGTTTCGCGAACACTCGGTATAAAGTGGCGCCCGTCTGCGAGTCGTCTGCCGAGCACGCCGCACGGAGCTGCAATGCAAATGGCAGGGCCATGCACATGGGCATGGCATGGGTCAATCGCGAATCGCGCAAGTCTGCCACGAAGCGGCGCCACTAGCCAAACTCATAAATGAACCCAAACATTCAATAATTTTATAATGTTTATCAAAGAAAATCTCCAAGTGGCTTTTTATAAGCCCATTATAACCCTCGATTATAACTTATAGCTCGGAGTAATTCCGCCTCCGCGCTTTGAACCACCTTTGAACACGGCGAAAGCGCGTTGATCGCGAGCGAGCGCGCAGCCTACTGACTGTTTGTCACTGATAGAATAATGATAAAATCGCGATCGCGCACTCCTGCGACGGCATTTGCGATTTCAATAGCGTCAATAGCAATAACATGGCAAAAGCAAATAGCTATGAGCGGTATGATAGAGAGGCCTAGCTCCTAGTGAATCATATCCAAATCATAAAGCGTTCGCGTTCCTGTCTGCTGGTGTCTGCTCGCGTTTCGCGTGTTTATTCGAGGATTTTCGATTGTCTGATATTTGAGCGTTCGGCGGGTCGCGAAGCGCGAGCACTCGCGGGCGTTTCACTCAATTCCATCATTTCCATTTCACTTCAACTGCACTCTTCATGTGCACAGCGTTTGATCATCCCGTCTCTACGTGTGTCTCTGCTCTATTCTATTCAATTCTATTCACTCTCGCATCGTCTGCCGCGAGACGAATGCGATTGTGAGTTCATACTTGATGTGAGTTTGAAGTTGTGAAGCATAGAAGTCGCGGCCGCGTACTTTGTTGCCTTTATTGCGTTTGTGATTGCGATTGCGACACACCAACACAAACGAGCTGGTCTGGTAGCTGGTCCAGAGTCGAAACACTCAAAACCCGCCGTTCCGACGAGAACGAGCTTCGCGTTTATTACGGAGTTGTTATTCGACGGGCGCATACAAGGATACAAGCATAAAGTGCAGGGTGGACACGCCACGGACACGCCAACCGTGCGATTTGCCCCTCTCGGCGACGCCGTCGACGATGTTTTGTTTACGGTAAGTTGCATTGCCGTTGATTAGCAGCGATTTCGATTTTTGCGACCGGTTCTAATCGCCAGACACAACAAACAATTAAATAATCGTCTCGCTCGCTCGTCGTCATAATCGTAATCGGCCATAATTCAAGATATGATACTCACCAGCACCAAAATATTAAAATTTTCGAGATATTTCTATTAAAACTTATATTGATTTTTCACGAGATTTTTCACTCATTTCCCTCATTTTCAACATTGCTTCTTGTGTTTGCAGATGGTCATGATGACATTGATTGGAACAAGAAACTCTCATTGGCATTGCCTATTAATATAAGAGAAGCAAACAACGAAAAGTGCAGCAATGGTGGCTTTACTGTCCGCATTGCAAATCCTCGCGATATGTCTGCTTTCAACCGCGGCTGTGATGCCCGACACTCCGATTGGAGTCGCCAGCAGCAACGGCGGTGGCGGCAACCCGCCACTTGATGCCCCCATCGTCTGCGCGAAGCACCGCAGCACACATGGCAATTTCAACGATGACGTGGTGCGCCTCGACGAAGAAGACGAGGACGGCGACGGGTACATGCATTGCGAGAACGAGAACAGTCATTGCTACACCTTCTGGACGGAGGACCCGGTCAACGGCACTGTTAACATAATCGGACAAGGTACTTGTTTACTGCACGTGTAACACAATAGTCTATTATTCTATATTCTTCAGAAATTTAGTTTTATCTTGCTTATACATTTTGTTTGTGGTTGCAGGTTGTTGGGTATCATCAGGTGACTCGCACGATTGCCAGACGCAATGCATCGCTGTCAAGAAGCAGACGAAGGCGATGAACAACACGAAGTTTTGCTGCTGCACGGGGAACCTGTGCAATGCGAACTTCTCCTACGTGCCCGCCAAAGAGACGCCCACGATGTTCCCGCCCCAAGCGCCGGAACTAATGCCGAAACATTCCGTCTTTCCGTACATTTGGATCGCAATAATTTTCGTTCTAGTCTTCGTCGGCGGTTTCACCGCGTGCGTATGGCGCCTACGCCCCAATAAAAACGACATCGAAATGGGCGAAACGCAAATGCCGCCGCCGCCCACCGAATACAACCTCAACAAGCTGAAACTCCTGGAGATGATCGGCCAGGGCAGGTACGGATCGGTGTGGCGCGGCGTCACCGACGACCAGGAAGTCGCCGTCAAGGTGTTCCCCGCGCACCATCGCAACTACTTTCTCAACGAGCACGAGTTGTACAAGGAAGCCGGCGATAACTCGGCGCTCGTCAAGTGCTTCGGCGGCGGCGAACGAAGCATCGCACCGAACGGCATGTCCGACTATCTCTTGATTCTCTCCCTAGAGCGGGAATGTCTGCAAGAGTACCTCAAACGACACACCGTCGATCTGCCGACGCTGGCGAAGATGGCCTTGGGTGTTGCGCGCGGCCTCGCACATCTACATTCCGACCTGGGTAAGAGTTGCATAGCGCATCGCGACTTGAACACTAGGAACATCCTCGTGCGCGCCGACCTCTCGTGCTGCATCTGCGACCTAGGGCTTGCGGTGCTCCCGCGGAAGACTGAAAACCGCTCGCTTTCCGAAGCCGGCACGCTGCGGTACATGGCACCCGAAGTGCTCGAAGGCGCCGTCAATCTGCGCGATTGCGAGAGCGCACTCAAGCAAATCGACGTGTACTCTCTGGGGCTCATACTCTGGGAGATGGGCACGCGGTGTACGGAGATGCAAAACGCGGAGCCGCTGGCGTACGCGCCGCCGTTTCACAAAGAAAGCGGGGATAACCCGAGCCTTGAACAGATGCAGACACTTGTCAGCCGACATAAAGCGCGCCCTCTATGGCCGCCGAGTTGGAAAGACTCCGCGCCGGCGAAGTTCCTCGCGGAGACCGCCGAAGATTGCTGGGACCAGGACGCCGAGGCGCGATTGACGTCCCTCTGCGTGGAAGAGCGCCTCCTTGAGTTGCCTAATTTGAAAGGACGCGCAATGTATCCGCTGAATGTACATCAGTACCATCTGCCGCCGGCGAGTCCCACACTCATCAACAACAACCACTTGCATGACCATAACATCGACGCGTCGGTGGGGACCATTGAGACCTTACTCTCGCCGACCGAACCCGAGTATTGCAAGAACTCGAACCAGCTGGCGGCGAGCATCCTGACGCCGCTGCAGCCCTATCAGGGGTACAACCCGTGCATGGAGCGCAATCGGAACCTCATGGCTGGTTCCAGCGACGATCTGCTCATCGACAAGTCGTCCAAACACTGCACGGGCTCCGAGTCACAGCAACTCATCGGGCACGACTTTCTGAACCTGCAGCTGCAAGTGCACCAGCACCGCGCGATGCCCATCCCGTATGTGCAGAATGCCGTGCACGAAACGCAGTGCTTCTTGCCGATGCCCAAACACAACAACGTCGACAGCAAGTCAAAGTTCAAGTGGGCCGGCTTGAAGAAGATGTTCAAGACTGGTATCGTCCGTAAGGACACGCAGGTGACGCTCGTGCCCGGCAAGGTGGTCAACGGGCCACATATTACGACGTCCATTCTGGACCTGGACGAGAAGCGACGGGAGAAGCATCGCCCGTCGACGCTCCCCTTGCTGAGCAATTGCAATCTGATCGCGAATGCGACGAACAATGCGAATGCCGGTGCGAGTCAACTGACGCATGAGGCGCTGGCGCGGCAGCGCTCGCTCGAACATTTCGCGGAGATCTTCTCGTCGACGAGCGACCTCTCGCGGTTGAAGAACCCCTCGGAGCGGGTCAAGACGCCCGGGGACGTGCCGCCGTCGGTGCGGCGGACGCGGGGCCGCGCGGCGAAGGAGTCGGCGCGGTTCTCGCTCTATGATGATCGCATGATGGTCTGTCAGTGGGGCAGCGCGCCGGATCTCGAACCGCCGTTCATCGCGATTGTTAAGCCGCCGCAGGTGCACTTGCATGAGCAGGATAGCGGTAGTGTCAGTAGTTTCTAAGCGGAACACAGATGGCGCCCTAATCGTAAGGTCCTCAGACGTAATCGTTAGCGTTAATTTGAATTTGAATTGTTATCGTACTATTATTGTAAAAGGAAGAAAGGAGGACAGAGAGAATGTAAGGATGGCTGCACACTTATAGAGCAAAACAGTTTTGATTTAAGCAAACACTGTTGAGACATTGTGTGCGCCCTCCCAAAATGTGTGTTAGTGTGTCTAGATATGATGTGCAAGTGCAATGATATGATTGAATATGTATATTTATGGTAAAGAAAGGCGCAAACAAGTATAGTAGCGTAGATTTAAGGTTAGGATAACGATGGTTATGTTATGAAGGATAGGCAACTAACAATACAAATCACAGGCACATAGGTCCTAGGTAGGCTAGATTAGTTAGATAAGTTTGACTGAAGAGTACACAACAACACAAACACAAGGAATATGTTATTAGTTATTACTTTGAATTAACTAATTAATTAAGATGACTACATTAACGTAATTTATATTGTAAAATTTTAAGAAAACGAAAGGGCTCTAAATTAACCAAAGTTAAAGTCAATGCTATGATCTCGGTACAAATGAATGTACGATCTATCCGAAAGGCCGGAAGAATTGAAAATTCCGTCGAGGAAGTTTGAATTTTTGGTTTTGATATAAACAAGGTCTAAATTTACTACACCAACTGAAATTAGTCGATTTCGATTCAGCATGCGTTCTACACTCGTAAACCAAAATCACTTTATCAAGGCATCTCGTCACAATCAAACAACAATTAAATACATTGTTGATTGATTGTGACGAGATGCCTTGATAAAGTGATTTTGGTTTAGCTGCGTCGCTTGGTTGGTTATATTTTTGCCGTCTGGTTACGAATTAAGCGTAACCAAAATATAACAAACCAGCGACCTGAAATCATCTATTTCTACAGCTATTGCTCCTGATTGCTTGCGTTGCGTTTGTTTGTTTGTTTGTGATAATCATTAATGCAAAATTACAATATTAATGTACAAGACTACATTTTGAGACTGTGACATAAAACGAACGTAGATTTTTTACAGGTACGTTTCGGTGATTTGATTCTTTAATTACTTATGTAGTGACGAAAACGAAACGAAACAATAGAGCCCTTGCCCTCTTGTAACACAAATATGATGACAAACATGTACATCGTGTAATTTCAAATGAATTTAACAGATAACAGAAAGCATCTCGACGCAATTATACTCCATTCACTCTAGTAGAGTATACAAAATAAATGCAATGCGCGTAAATTATTACTAGACTAAAGGCTAGACGTACATTTTTATACAAAATAATCATAACTGAAGAAAATCCAACAAAAAAAGAATAAATTATTCTAAAGTTACGTTGTTACATCATTTTATTTGAATTTGTGGTTTCCTGTTGTTGCCCTTTTGGTACGCATGCGCTGTTCTCCAGGGGTGCGTTCTGTAATAACGTGTCGACTATTGGGTACGCACTCTTGGGTTCTGTTTCGTTCAGAAATTTAATAAAGACTACTCTTGTAAATTTGCCGTTTGGGCGCCACTTGTACACATTAATTACATTAAACGAGTCATTTTTTTAATACATAAAGAAATCGTTAAAATTATTTGAACGAGATTTGAACTTAAAATTAAATATAAATTAAAAATTATGAAATTGCGAAGAAAACTATTTAGAACGCACCCCTTGACATTAGTTGTGACGTAACCGTGCCTGATCGGCGATCGGCACTTGTTAACGCTGGGCTGCACGGCTCTAGCGAAAGAACCAGTCAGTGCACTGCAATGTGAGAGTGTGCAATGCAATAAGTAATAAGCGTCCGCCTTGTTGCTTGTTCTTGTTATGACCGAACATAAACGTGTGGGTTGATTCCGTCGTGTTCGCGTTTATTAAAATTATTCGTCTTTGAGTCGTGTCTTGTACGGAGTGTGTTGAAGTTGTGCGCGTTGCAACAATTTTTGGGTCACACCCGTTCCTCCATCGGCATCGACATCATTCGCGTTGACCATTGCCTGTTGCCATTGCATTGTTGAAATCATTCAACTGTTTCCGCAACGCGAACCGAACGCGTTTGCCGATTTGTTCATTAGAATCAGAATCATTAGTTTTCGATAACCGGCAAGTCGAGTGCGCTAGTGAGCAGCGAATGAATCAGTTTCAGCGACTAATTTGAAACAGGTGAGTGTCGTTTCTTTTTCTATGATAAATAACTTGTGTGTGTGACGAAAAACAAAAGCAGAAAGACATGCAGCAAGTCACGTCATCCATGTCCATAACAACCATAGAGCACAACCAGGGAAGGGAGCAGGGACAAGGCAAACTCATAATTATAATTTCTGTGTTATGGACATTGAATGTATGTGACACGGGCGATTTTTTCCAGAAAATTCGATTTTCAACACTCATGCGTTGTTGAAAGTTGAATTTTCAACCACATGTCTGCTGAATATTCCGTTTCTCATTTATTTTTAACGCGGTTGGTCAAGGAATTTTGAAAAAGTCGACTATCTCTAGGGCTAAGTCGAGGGCTAAATTCTTAATCAGTGGGTAAGGGTAAGGTAACAAATGCAATGTTATTTGATGTTACCTCCTGTTACCTCGACTTTAGGAACGCGTTACCCTTATCCGATTAGAATACCCATTACCCTGACTTTAGGAACGGGGCCCAAACGATCTTTCTTGCATGTTCCATTGTTCCATGACCAACTGCGACAAAAACGAATGAAAACCAGAATAAACATTTCTTTGTTTTTATTTCTTGACTACATGTAACATGTGCGCGACATTTTGCGTATGTTTTTTCTTCATAAAAATTGTAAAATGCAAATGTTTTCTTTTATTATTAATGTACAATAATTCAATCTGTGATTAGAATTAGAAAAGCTTATGTTTATGCTATTGTGTTAGGCTGTTATGCAAAATGTGTTTTTATTAATTAGCACCGCATGAGATGCTTTGCGTTTTGCAAATGATTTACCGTTGCATTTTAATGACGATAGCGTAGTGTTACATCTTCAATGCTTCAATTTTCATTGCGAAAAACAGCAAAGCAACGCAAAGCTAGCGAAGCAGGAAGACGCGCGTGATTTTATGCATTGCCAATTGCACGATCTTCAACAATTCAACGCACGTAACGTTACGATTACAAATTAAATTAAATACTCGTAAGTCGATTACAATTAAAGTTAATGAATTAAAAGTTAGATGGCGTTTTTTGCGATGACATTTTTATAACAAGACATAACCGGCTCGAATAGCGCTGATTTGAGGTTAAATCAAAAACTTGTTCGTTTATATTTTGATTTGGAAACATGGCAACTTATACATTTCACGCGATTTAGGTATAGGAACATGGCACGCGCATTATCGAGGACGAGGGTGTTTATAAATAACCATAACGAAACCAAGTGCGGGAATTCCTCGCGTCTAGGAGGCGTTTGCATATGCGATATGCATTGCATTTCAGTCGCAACTCTCGCCTGCCCGGATGAATCTAATTTCGGTCCATTTCGGCGTTTGTTTGGCATTGCTAGTAGCGTGTACTTACCTATACTTATTGTCATCAATTTGTTGATGTTAATGTTGCTATTATAGTGTCTAGTGTCTGGTGTCTGTGTTATTGCAAACAACAAACGTAAACAATTAAAGTTAAAATGGGCAAAAAGAAGCGGCTGAATCGTCTGATCAGCAGATGGATCAAAAGGTTAGGCTTAGCTTGGCTTAGCTTAGCTTTGAGAAGAACGCATAAGTTTGAAGTTGCTTGTTGCAAGTTTATGTCATCATGGAAATTTGCATGCGCGTTTTTTACCTTGACACTTTTTCAATTGAAGAGAACAAGCTAAATTTACGAGTAAATTTATAATAGAAACCAAACATTACATGGAAACTGAGTATATGTAGAGTTGACTTGTTTTCTGTGTGGGAATTTGTACTAGTTAACTTGTTTGCAAAAGTTGGCTAAATAATGTCTGTTCACGTTCACGATACAAATTATTATCAACTTGGCTTCGAATTTCTTTTTAAACATGTAATAAGATCAATTCGGTATACATTTTCAATTCACGTATGGAGTTCAAAGAAGGGATTTCTGTTTTATTTTCAATTTTATGACAAAATTGTGTTATTTATTAAAAGTTTAGTGTGTTTCCGAAACCTTAAGTCAAACAATAATCAACATTTTCGGGCAAAAAATTCCCACAAATTCATCGCGAAAACTCGAAAAAACGAAAATTGTGATGAGAATCAAAATAAGCTGATAACTGGATCAAATTGAATTTGCAAAATAACTTCTTTCTGCTTTTGTTCATTTAAATGAATAATCTTGGGCTCTATTTATTTCATAAAACAGAAAATATGCAAAGTGCAAAATCAAAAGTGTTCCGACTTTGTACACCTAGATGGATATTAGATACCAAGTGGATATTATATGTATAGTTTAAGGTTTAACCAACGACGCGTATTTTATTAAACTTGTATTTCATTCAATTAAGAGATGTATGAGTCATAAACAGTTTTAAACATAAACGCAACAAAACAAGACGTTTCAGGTTCACTGTAAACAAAATGTGTCATTTGTTGCTCTGTAACAGTCTTTTAGTCATTTAGTCTTTGCATTTTTTCATGTTTATGGTATGGCCGTATGGGTATGGCGACAATGCCGTTATGTAGCCGTTTTTAGGTCTTGGGTCTTGATGCACATACTTACTTGCAAGTTGCGAGCTTACTTGTAAGTGCATAGCATATGTCACGTCTTGTAGCCTGTAGTTGTAAGCTGTCGGTCAAGGAATTTCGAAGATTTCAGATACTTGTAAGTTATAAGAAAAGATATAATTAGCTGTGCGTTCATTTAGTGCCGGTATCGTGCTAACGAAAATAGTTGCGCCCATTTGGAATGCTAAGAATGCAGCAGACAGTACGCATGACACGCGTGCGATTGTTTTCGTTGAAAACTTTGAAGATCCCACATTTGAATCGGAGTATCGCGTTTGATGCATGTGCAGAGGCAGAGGACGTTTGCCTTTTACCGCGGTGCGGCCACAGCGCGTAAAACATGAAACATTACACTTTGAATGTATGGTATGTATGTACACAGTAAATATAAATATAGCAAGAACATCAATTCAAGTTCGACGTTCGCTTCGCGCTCGCGTTTACCTAGTTGCTAGTTTTCGTTCTAGGGCCCTGTTTTGAGACAAGATTAAGATAAGACTCGGTATGGAAAAATCAAGACCAGACAAGATTAATTTATATAACACAGAATATTTCATTATTTATTGGTGATAATTTAATTTAAAATAATTTGTCATTGTGGGAAGTTTTATAAGATGAAAGAAACGGGCCTTAGGCCTTAGTTATAGTTCCGAAATTAGAGCAGCAGTGCCAGTACATATGCATATGGTTGACGTGTTTACAATACACAAGTACAAATTTAAATCGTGTACGAATGGTTTTAATTTGAAGTCGGTTTATGTTGTGGCAATTGAAGAAGCCCATAGAAGAGTGAAGAGAAATCTGTGGTTTTATTTTTATTATCAGTTTATACCTCAGGTTTCTTATTTTTATTCATTCGATTCTTATTGGATTTGCCCGATTTGCTTCACAGTGAATTGCCAAGTGAATGTACTTACTATTCTAATTCTAATAGCTTTGAATAATTTGTTACACTTTAACATAGATAACTTTTAACATAGATAACCGTTGAAGCGATATGCAAATTACTAATTTCAACAAAAAAAATGAGTCGGGCCGACCCGCAACTTTTCGACCTTCGGTCGAAAAGTTACGTGTCTTGCCCTCTGGGAGTTCGGCGCTTCGCGCCTCACGAATGGAGGGTTCGGCGCTTCGCG
>JARJDT010019632.1:0-11239 GCA_030264655.1 Leptusa sp. GC000079
GTTAGTTTGACAGGAACAGAAATTGGTGTGGGCTGGGCACCACACAGCAACCATAATAATATACCGAGTGGTTTGAATCATTTTTGAAGTTTGTTTATTTTATTGACGATGTTGTGTAAATATTTAATAAACAAATACTATAAATAAAACTATTGCATGGCCAATTTATTACATAATTTTAGCCAAATTCTATACTGCGGGCAATGCTGTAATAGGCATACGTTTTGTTTTGTTAGTGTTCTCAACATGGCGTTTTCCGTTCTATAGAAAGAGTTAGAAGTGCAAACAGTTTGTTACAAACCAATTGAATTTGGCGCCATGAATAATGTCAAACTACCCAAACTACTGAAAATCTGTTTGACAATTGTTTATGGCGCGAAATTCAATTAGTTCTCATTTCTATTCGATCACCCTTTATAAAATATCGCTGTACGGTGCTGCCACCCAGAGCGGGAAAAATAGCTTGATTAATTTTAAAAATGTTGTTTCATGTTAAATACATTGTCTAAACTTAGATGAACAAAAAAAGATATCAAAAATTCACCTGTGTTGTAACAGGCATGATTTGGAAAGGAGCGTATCACAAAATAATGGTTTTCGGTATTTCCATGTCATGTATTACATATTTACAGCGGCAGCACCCTCGTAAAAAATACTTGATGCGTGCGCCTAGTTTTCAATTGAGGATTCTAATATATGAACTATTTTAAACGTGTATGAAGAATTGCCAAGGTATTTTATGTTTGCTAATAGGAAACGCGGTTTTAAGTTGCATGTTAGTCTTTAATACGTTCATATCATTAAGGTTTTAATTCAAAATACTCTTTACGTAATGACGTAATAAAAATAATTAAAATAAGCCATTAGTTAAATGAATAAATTGCCTATATATTATAAATGTGGTCCATAGTTGCTTATTATTATAATTGTTAAATTTGTTAAAAAAGTCAATTAAAGAAAATAAATGTGGTGGCCCATAGTTGCGCCCTCGGATGAAATATTATCTATTCTACGTCAATGGTTGCGCCAATTATTACAATTGTTATTATATTTATAATAATTTAATATGGTTTTCAAATAAATTATTTTATTAATTTACAATAATTATTTGGCAATTATTTGGAAGTGCGCACATGGTAACGAAAAGTTGCGTGCGCAATCAGAAAAGCCAATCCGCTATCATACGATACACAAATTCATGCAGGCCATTGCAGGCATTGGACGCATTGGACTTTCGTAACATCCGTGCATTCGTTTTTCGCCTGTTGTCCCCATGCCCTCATCCTCATCATGCTTTTACCAGGAATCGACGCGACGATCACGATGGTTTTCTGCGTCGCTTTCGCATGTGTTGGTAGCAACGCGGTAGCAGCACATGCGGAATATACATGCTCAAGAACAAACCGGCGCGGCCGAGGCGCACCGCATACCATAGCATTTGTTTAATGTGTTCGTGTATATTTCCTCTTCATGTGTACTAAACGCTAGTAACGAAAGGGTTGAGGGCGTTTTTACACATAGACAGTCGGAATAGACTCGCCGACAATTTTGCATTAGCTTACCAAGGCTAATGCATTTTCCTCATTATAGTTGACTAATGCAAATAAGTGCGGGTTTTAACGATTATACCTACGCGCGACTCGTGGCCACGATAGCGCACGAAAACGCAGTCTGCAGTTGGATCCGGTGCCGCGGTGCGATTCGCCGGTCGCTGTGGTAGTTTTATAAGTGTTGCAGTACAGACAGTCAAGTTGAAAGTAAGTCAAGTCCGATCTTACGCATTCCAAAGAAAGTTGTTCCCTGATTTCGGTTGCGGAATCCCCACATACGCGCGTCGAAACGGACTACCGTCGCTGAGCTCATGCTCGCCTCATGAACGACACCAACTTCACGTTCACGTCGTTCACGAGTTGCCATTTGCTATCTAGGTAGCGGTATCGCGGTATCATCGACGAAGTTAGTTAAAAAGGTGTTGTTCCGGAGACGCTTTGGCCAGTGTAACTTGACGAGTCGAACGTTGAGCGCGGAAACAGCGAACGCGAAGTTACAGTGTTTCGCTTATAATAATAATATTGTACAAGAAACAAGTTCACTTCACTTGCGGTGATTTCGTTATGTCGACGTGCCGTTAATCGTTAAACCTACATAATATACACAAGAATTTCATTGCCGGCGTGTTGATAGAAATCGAGTTCGAAACCGAATAACCACAAGAATCAGGTGACTGACTCATTCGCTCGCTTCTTGAGTTATATGACCGGAATACAACACACGTATTAATAAACAATTGAAAACTCGAAGCGGAAGAAAAAACAGATGAGAGCAAAGAGAAATCGAAATCTTTCGACTTGACTGCTTGCTGTCTGGGTTTTTGAACAATCAAGAAAAACTCTTACCGCACCATTGTAAATATCAATAATATCTACCTAAGATAAGAGATAATATTTGATATTCGCAGTCTGTATTGCGAATGCTATAAATTTATTGTTTGTACAAAACTACCAAGAAAAACAAACAAAATGCAGTACGCTCCGATGACTCTACCCAATTATTCGTATGTCTTCAACTTCGAGTCGGAATTCAAACATGAGAGCACGCGCCATTGGATGGTAGCTAATTGGACATCGGCTTTCTATTATGTTGGCCTGTACATGGTGCTGATTTTTGGTGGACAATACTGGATGCAGAATCGCCCCCGATATGAACTCCGTGGTGTTCTCGTCCTCTGGAACACAGCGCTGGCAAGTTTCAGTTTGATGGGCGCAATGCGTACCGTGCCCGAATTCATAACTACGTTAACCCACCATGGTCTCTACCACTCCGTCTGTATACCATCGTACATCGAACAAGATGCCGTTTCCGGTTTCTGGTCCTGGATGTTCGTCCTGAGTAAACTGCCCGAACTTGGCGACACGTTGTTCATCGTCCTCCGAAAGCAGCCACTCATCTTCTTGCATTGGTACCATCACATCACCGTGCTGCTGTACTCGTGGTTCAGCTACACGGAATTCACGGCGAGTGCCCGCTGGTTCATTGTGATGAACTATTGCGTTCATTGTGTGATGTATTCGTACTATGCGTTGCGTGCGATGGGCTACCGACCCCCGCAACAATTCGCCATGCTTATCACGTCGTTGCAATTATTACAAATGGTTGTTGGCTGCGCAATCAACGTCTGGGCGCGACAACTGCTGCAGGCGGGCTCCGAATGCCATGTGTCCGATATCAATATTAAGTTGTCGCTTACGATGTACTTCAGTTACTTTGTGCTGTTTGCGCGGTTCTTCTACAAAGCCTACTTCTCCGGCGATCGACGCAAGAAGGCGAAGAACGCGCCGGTGACGGCCGAATATCCATTGCTCAAGTCAAAAGTACAATAAACAAATTACCACAAACAATCGTCAACATCAAACATGCTTTTCTACTAGTACATTAATATTATTATTGCTTTTTACAATGCAACTTCAATGTTCAATCTGAGGGAATTCCTACACTAATAATTCTCTACACACATATATGCGCTTAGAAATACCACTAAAGCTATTTGATGGCAATGGCAATTACATAAGAACTTATTTCTAAATTGTTAATTCAAAACAAGAAATAATAACTAAACAAAACAAGTGGATAGTTATGTTACCAAATTGCAAACGTTTGCAATGCATTCATTCAGGCGACTAAACATATTAGAAAATATAGTTTGTAAATTATGCATTAGTTGATTTGGGCTTAGATTTTATTTCAAAATGAGAGGTGGGGTGGGGGGCAATTAAAAGCCAACTATCTTAATCTAGCTATAATACAAATGAAGATGAGAAGAACGTAATTCTTTAGTAGAGAATTATTGACAAATGAAAATTACCTTGAGACTTTGCAGCAAACTGCAAAGTTATTTGCTTTTATAATAATATTTAATGGTGTTTGGAGTTGTAGGAAGACAGGAAACGAACGAAAGTATTGAAATAGAAACTTGGCAAAATGGTACAATAACAAATGTTAAAAAATTGTAAGTTGCCATCTTCAAAAACGCATTATAGCAAAAAAATGACAAGCATTTTGAAAACAGTCATTATAGCACAAATTCTATCTATTTTTGTTATGTAATAACCATTTACATAGGAAGGAAGTGATGTTTTGCTCGAAAACTTGTAGTAAGTTCATAAACAATTGAATTAAATCGCCCTAAAACAATGTAAATAATAAATTAAAATGTGGCGGTTTTCTCTCTTGAATTAAGTAACAAATACAAAAGGCATTTATTTATATGTATTAATTATTCATTTGATGGACTTTCATACGTCTGGTTGGTCTATCTGTATAGTTTGTATGGAATTATAAAAATAATAAAAAACGAAGCTTTATGTATGATGTAAGCGTTCATACAAACTTTTCAAAGTGAAAACAAAACGCTGTAAACGTGAAGATAAGCATGGCATAATTACAAACGTTTCAATTTCAATTATTAATTTAATTACAGTGCAAGAACCAATAATTGGCTTGATTAAATATGAAATGAATGCCAAATACTGTAATGGAAAACGGAAAACAGTTTTAGTGCTGGCGACTAATACTAATTGATGGGTTTATACAACAGTTGTGATGTATTTTAATTTAATAAATTTTTGTTTTTTTGTTACATATTTTTTTTATTTATTGATTTATCTCTATTATTATTGATATATTTTTTATTGGAATTTTTTTCTTCTCTTTAAATAATGAAAATTAAAATAATGCAAATTCTATGCCAACGCCAAATACTATTTAATGACAATTTGTATAGAAAGTTAATAGATTTTCTAGTTTTCTAGTAAACTTTAAAATCTGTGCCTGAATGGCTATTACAGTAGGGCCGAAATTGAAATAGGTCTCCTGGTTGTTAAATACAGATTAATAAACTAGAAACGTCAGTTTTAATTTTATCCTAATGTGTTACAAACTCATTGTTTAATTTATTGCTGTAATCGTAATCCTTATTATATGATGCATTAATTTGTAGTAATTACTCATTGCTCGTATGTTAGTTCATTCCAGTCCAGGGTCATTTTAAGCTTATTTTGAACCTCAGATTTTCTAACGTTGATTTAACAATATGAAAAATTATTTCTAGGAATAGGAAATAATTTATTTTTTTAAACCAAAATAACTAGCAATGCATTTATTTTTCTAGTTTTATACTTTTTTTTACGAAATCACAAGTCCATTCAATTCCCGTAAACATAAACTGAAAGGAAATAAGTGTTTTTTATGGCAAAATGTGAGAAAATCATTCACATAGGGATTTTTAAACATAAGAGAATTATTGACATGTTTTACGTTGGTGAATAGATAATAAAATGTTGTAAATAATTGAAATATGAAAAATTCTAATTCACTAATTGTTTTAATGAAGACTTGCGTAGAATAACATCCATACTGGAAACATTGATAAGATGATAAAGCCAGAAAAATGATAACAATTTTAGTATCTATCTAATTATTCATTCCACATTCTTTACAATGTCAAGAAAATTTAAATAGCTGATAGTGTTGGGCAAACAAAAATAAGCATAAATACTTTTGAGGAACACACGTTAAAATTTATGACTAATGTAAAACCAAAAAATTCTTACATGGAAACTAAATTTGTTACAGCGAAAAAAATAAGGTTATTTGTTTGCCAGTTGCTATAAGAATATGTGTTTGTAAAAGTCTGCTGTAATTGCTCGTTTCTGGTATAGAATGATGCAGATTAAGGCAGATTAGTTTTGTTTTCACATTGATAAATAATCATATGATGAACGCTTCACAAGTCAACATTACAATTTCTGTTGCTAATAAACTATTCAAATTAGTAACAACCTTTTACCACCCATGATTGCTTGGACCCGTGAACATTTCCGAATTATTGTATGAATTTTAATGATTGTATGTGAACTCTGATCCACATCCACATATTAAATTGTTAAATAATATGGTCTGACTGAGTTGTCATCTTCATAATAATAATTTAACAATTATGAGGATCGGATGATGTTGATAGTTTTTGTAATTTTGTTTTTATTTATGAGTCTAATTTAAAGTTAAATACTTAATTGAAAATTGGAAACAAAATGGATTAATTGAAATCAAAGAAAATACTGATCTAGGCTTTTTAATTTAAAAAGTTCACATTGCCATATGTTATTTGCTACACACATGCTTTTGTTCGTGCTCATGATTGATGATTGATTGATCTGATAAGGAAACTAGTTATTCAATTGTAATTTACCTCAAATAACCAATTTGAATCTTTATAAATAATTAAATGAGTATTCTGGTATTCTGATACTCTAGACCTAGACTATATGGGATGTTCGGAAATTTGAATAAAATATCTATCTTTGCTACGAATAACTTAAAGCAAATAATTGAATAAATTAATGTATGCTCAGGAGGTACTTTAAATTAAAATTGTGGCAAAGATGTAACATGTTTATTAAGATTTTATTCATTTCTGAACACCTCGTATTGCAATGAAAGCGAATTTATCTGATTGGCAATTCGTTTTCAAAGTGCAGTCAAATCGATGTCGATTTACTAGCGTTGATATCGTTTGATATCGAATATTCTATTAAATAATTTAATAATTATGTAAATACTTACCACTTTGCTTAATTTAAATTACTTATTTTAGGCAATAACAAAACATTTAATATTGCTAGTTTAGGAGTTTGTGAATTGAATGACTTTATGTTGTTCATGTAAAAAGGTTTTTGAACATAATTATTAATAAATAATAATAATTTATTTTATAAAGTGATAGTTTTAAATTTTAAAAATTCACTGAATTAAGTAAATAGCAATAAGTGAATTATATAATTTGAATTGATGCAATTATTGTATTTTGATGTGTGGTAGGTAACTTATTGCATTTTAAGTGTACCATCACTCTTAAATAAAAAGATGAGTAAATAAATATTTCAAATAAACTATGACTTATACTATTGATAATCTGTTTTGTAACTTATTACCACAGATAATTCAACACTTATTACTAATACTATAACAAGTTGTTTCCTTGCATTATTAAAATTTCCATTAGAAACAGATTGTAGGTGTTTTGCCTAGTAATTTATAAAAATTTCCTCCATTAATACTTAATTGTGTGCAGAATCGGACAAGTTAACAGATTAATAAATTCTAGAACTTTATGAACCACTTTTAAACAATTTTATTTAATACTTTAGGAAATTAAAATTTGTGTTACGTGCTGTTCGTATTCTTCAACATTTTAGATATTTAACATTATTTTTAGGTGCAATAATCAAAATATAGAGATATATTTTTCTTTGGAAATGATAAAGGTCAGTATTACTTGTATGTATTATGAGATAAAAACAATTTGTATAAATTTTGCACTAATGTATTAATGTGTTCAGAATGAGAAGATAAGTAATTTTTTTCGATTAGCAAATAAAGATTTAAATAATTGATTTTCTAGTAGATTTGTGATGCTTGTAACATTTTAATTGAATAAATTAACATTATATGCCTATATTTACATACTTACTTAGTTTTTATTTTATTAGTGTAGAGATAGTAGAGATATTTATGTTGTATACAAAAAATTACAACTGGTCTGTATGCCCGGCAAGCCGTGAAAGGTAAAATTGTTATAATTTTATATATTTTATACCAAACTATACATCACATTAATATTAAATTTATTAGTATTAAATTTATTTCACCTTATTATGAAAACAAATATTAGATTTTATCTTTATATTTATAGTATTATTTTATACTGTGTATTAATTTTTTTAGAATTGCGCAGGCATTAAATATATGTATTTATTTAGAAAAAAATTTAATTTCTTTAAGTTGTCTGAGTTGAAATAGCATATGATTAATACATTTTTGTATCAATTTTATCAAGCTTTTCACTCTGTGTACGAGTATTGTGATGTTCATTTTCATTTGTTGTTAAATTATCAACATTATAATGTTACTTTATACAATAACCAGCTAAAAAATATTCTTAATACTATTTGATTGTGATAATTTTGTTAAAAAAATATTTATTACGATTAGATGTCGATGATAAGTAAATCTTCTACGCATTGTTTTTGTTATGTCTAATAGTTCTAGACAATTAAAATTATATTTTTAATCTATCTTAGTACTTGAACGGTTGGAAATTTGTCATTTGATTTGTAATAAACTCAAAAACACCGATTTTGCCCAGACAAAAAACCCTCAATTTTTATTAGGTGATAAAATTGATAATTAAGTATTACGTCTAGGAACATGAACATTGTAAGCTATACTCATGCTAAAAGTTATCGCAGTAGATAATTATAATGCAAGTTCAAATTCATGAATGGGCCATAATACGCATGCATCATGCAACAGTAAAATTCTTGCCACTTATCAGCAAGCAAAATTACAATTGCTTGAAAAGGTTTTTCAGTGTTCATCAAACTTATAAAACCTATAATGTATTATGTATTGCATTGCCTAATGAAATATTTTCTGTTGCTTGATTTCAATAAAGTGATAATTGACGTTTGCATTTACACAAATTAAATGCGAAAATGAGGTTATTTTGGTAGAATTAAACTCAATTTAATTCTGGTTCTTGCCCAATTCTTTTTGTCATTTTTTAATTTTTTTTCGAAACTTTCTTTAAAACTCTCAACCAAAATGCGTCGATATAGCGACATCAGTTTACAACTTTCTAAATACCGCAATATTTAGATTTTCAATAGTTTGCAACCCCATTGTTTAAATAATTTTCCGGTAAATTCCGGAAGCCGAAACTACCACCATTAAATTCTTTGGATACGCTTTAGTTATGGTAATTTTTTTCCTGAAGTTCTAGCATTTCAAATCTCCAAGAAAAATGCCTGGTACACCTGGTGTGGTAGACCCGGTATTTAAAATTTACGCGTATTTATGATTTTTGTATGACGTAAATAGGTATTTACCTTCTAAACTTTTCACGAATATCACATGAACTTTAGTCGTCACACAGGTTCATAAAAGTTGTATCCGATTTAAGACAAATCTAATAATATTCAAATCAACAAATCATCAAAATGAAATACATAAATATAAATTTGTCATTTGCCGCATTGGCTACGCAAATTCTTACTTATCAAACACCTATTAACCAGTTACGTGCGTCACTTTAATAAGTTAGAAATATTGGTACACTTTTATTACTGCCATTAAATACATATTAATTATAGGTATACCTTGCAATTTTATAATTTTGTATTTATTTGTTCCGGACTTATGGTATACTTAAATTGTGCTGTGTTGTAAATTTCCTTTCGTCAAGTTTTCCGATGAAAAATACTTCTAGAATTGCTTGTAGTCATTGGTATTTTATAAATGGGAAAATAATAGTCGTCGAAACTTAAATAAATAATAATTCAGTTAATAAAAATCTATTGCACTTATACATTAGCTTTATTGAATCTTGAATCCATGCTTGAATCTATAAAATTTATACAATTTTCATTTGTAATTATTCGATCGTTGTTTTGTTTTCTATTTCATCTACCACTACAACGGTAGAACAGCCACGAATTTATGTATTTGCCTATGAAATAAGTATTCCCCAACTGACCTATAACTAAAATCGATCGATTTGAATACAATATTTATCACTATCACAAATTTCCCGCAATTTTTGTAACCCATTTTTATCCAAATGTATTGGTGTTTGGTGGTGTAATGTACTATGATTCGGTAATTTTGAAGACAATGCTCGGTTCTTGTTTTGTTAAACAATGAAATTAAAATTGATATTCCGTTTACTGTTTACATCGGTTGACTAGGACAATTCGACAATGTGAATTTATAATTTCTATTGGTCGGTTATAAAATCTTTCAGACTGATTTTTGCATTACAATTATAAACGAAATTAAGGTATAAAAAGCTCTAAACTTGCAAAAAGTCAACGTTTTATTTCTACTGCTGATTTTATTGTGTACATAAAAATCGCCCAATGCGTCAATTTAATGCTATAGTCTAGGCTATAAGATCTGGAAATTGAATATGTACATACATACTATGTAAGCAATAAACTGGAATATAAAAACAAACATTGAATATTTATGTACGTTTTATACAATTCAATATTTAATCATCATTTATATATTTATGCTGCGTATGAATTTTAACATTAGATGCAGGATCCAGAAACAGTTCAACTAGAATTTAAAGATTTACCTACGTTAAACTTGACGACAAGATTCGAACTTAAAAAAAATATATATACGAGATTTGGTTGTTACAATCACAAATATTATTAATTTGTCTTGTTTAGTTTGATACTTTTATCATGCTTAGGAAGAAGGAATGCCTGAGCTTCATTATCGCGGTCAAATAAGGCAGTGAATTAGGTGAGAATTTGCGTCAGTAGTTTAACTGAAGAAACAAGTTCTCAAAGCAACAATTTAGTGACGTTAGCAAACATCCATTTCAAATATTAACTTATTAGCTAGTTTTTACGAATCCTATTTTAAGATTAATTAATTTTGATTTGATACTTTTCTCTTCCCAGTAATGAATTAGCATAAGCATTTGCATTAGTTTTACGTCAATAGCTGGTTGTTCTGTTCGTTAAGGTAAATACGAACATTAGCATTCAAGACTTATTCAACTTATTCTTATTGTGTCTGATGTATATTAATTAATAATGATGTTTAGATATACGTGTAGGAATGCATATTCCGCATTAATCTTTTTACTTGATTTACGCAGAAATTGTAAGTGATTTTGTTTATTTAAATATTTACATATTTGCAAACACCTAATTTCAATTGTAATTTTTCAAATGTTTTAAATAAATTTTAAGTAAAAACAAACTACCTAAAGAGGCAGAGCCGGTTTAAGTCATCAGAGCGCCCTAGGCCAAAAAAGTGAAGGCGCCTTTTTAGGGTAAAAAAATCTTATAGACCTAATCAGAAAAATGAGTCGGGCCGACCCGCAACTTTTCGACCTTCGGTCGAAAAGTTACGTGTCTTGCCCTCTGGGAGTTCGGCGCTTCGCGCCTCACGGATGGGGGGTTCGGCGCTCCGCGCCTCACAAGTTGGTTTAGCCCTGCGCGATTACAATACTTCTCTAATGACAATTACATATGTCACGAAACTTTAATTGTTTAGAAACAACGTAAGGCCTTGCCTTGTTTCTGTTGCTATGTTTGTTTGCATTAGCATCCCAAGAATGATCGAAATTTTCAAATATCCAAGAAATTATGCATCTTATGCA
>JARJDT010019644.1:0-26122 GCA_030264655.1 Leptusa sp. GC000079
GGGTTCGGCGCTTCGCGCCTCACATTAGTTCGGCGCTGCGCGCCGCACGAATGGCCAAAGTTCGGCGCTCCGCGCCTCACAAGTTGATTTAGCCCTACACGATTACAATACTTCTCTAATGACAATTACATATGTCACGATAAATTATTTGTTTTGAAACAACGTAAGGCCTTGCCTTGTTTCTGTTGCTATGTTTGTTTGATTTGCATCCCAACAATGATCGAAATGTTCAAATATCTAAGAAACTACGCATCCTATGCCAAAAGAATATATGTCAAAAGTTGTTAAGAATCAAATTCTGCATCAGAGTGTTTATAGATATATCTTGCGTAGAGTCAGAATTTATCCAGTTATTCCAATTTTAAACTTTAAGTAATTTTTCTTAGGTTAGTTACCTACCGATTTGGCTGAATCAGTTCTATTCCCAATAAGTACAAACTTAAGTTTAAAATTTGGTGCCTCTATCTATAATAGTTTAGACGCTATCGAGCTAACAAAAAAAGGATATATACGCACATAAGCACATACGCACATACGCACATACGGACATTTTTTAAAAACCACTTTTTTGGATTCAGGGAACCTTAATTTGTGAAGATCCACTAAAGCCTCGACATCAAATTTCAGCACCAATCCAATACTTTTCTTCTCTTAGTCGAAAAGTAAAAATGGAATGAATTTTAGAAATTGCTAGAGCAGTGCACCAACCGCATACGCTAAATACTTTCATTAAATCTCTCATAATAATAAATTGCCCCGGCAAGTTAAATCGATGCCGAGTACATTTTGAACCATTTATTTAAGCGTGCAGCTAACTGTATTATTAATAAATCACCCGCCGCGTGAACTTTAATAATCCGTTAAATATTTTTCAATGTTGGGCTTGGGTTAGTTACCTAAGTTGTAAGCAATGTGTATCACGTTCGCATGCATGTACATGCACCGACCAACACAGCTAATGATTGAGTAATACATGCACAAAGCACACCAACGACCCTCCGCAACACACGTGTGCGCTATACCCTTGTGTGTGTGTAATACGTGTACGAAAACGTGGCTGGCAATAACTCAAGCCAAAGCAACGTGTTGCATATTCAGTACCATCCGATAATCCTCTCTTCTCAATATGTATTCAGCATGTATCAGAGGGAAATTTGATTAAGATGTCGCCTTGGTGAAGGTTGCTGCAGGTGAAGGGCCGCCGGTGTATGCCTCGCATGGCATGGCAGGCAGCAAGGCAAACCGTACCCGTCTTTGCCCCTCTTAGGTGTCACGCCTGAATTATAAGTCGTGCCTTTCTGCCTTCAGAGTTTAGATTTTCCGCTCTTCTAGTGGTATAGACGGGGGCCTAGAGGATGTTGTAAAATCGCAACATCTCGCGCAACAGTACGTGGATCTTAAAGGACACGGCAATGAGACACTCTATATAATATATTCATAAACATAAGCGCAATATGTTGCACGTTCAACCTGCTGTTGCGTCATTTTTTCATTCGATACGAAACATTCTCGCATTTTCCTTCACGTCCTACAACCTACAACGAAATTTAAACGTCGTCTACGTGATTTCTATAATATTTCTAACATCTGCGACGTTACCTATACGAACTAGAACAGTTTCGGGCTTGGAGTAGATTGTGAGACGTTTTACCTTTTCTTTCAAATTAAATATCTGAAGGTCCTTTCGGAAGGTGGGGCTCCGGTCTGCTTCAATTACTAAATTAAATTAGGTTGGATATACCTATTTTGTTTACCAGGAAAAAGGAATGTCAGTTATTGCTATTTGCTTGCCTTTTGCAGTAATTTCAATTTCCTTCCAATATTTTTATTCGTAACTTGTTACGGTTACTTTTCGTTTGTTTTGTTTACATTCCGATTCACGGCATGGCAAATCTTAAAAGATATACAACTCAAATTCATGATGTACATGATATAATAAGAGTTTTCTTTCCATCTTTTCTGAATTCCGTCAGTCTTCCTTACATCAGCCTTCTTGTGCTCGTTTTGTGCTGATTTCTAATTTTTCGTTTCGGTAACAAGACGTTACCGTTACTGATTCGAAGGTGGAATAAACGTAAGGGCTGCAGTGCAGCAGAGCCAGAGCAGCACGTTTTCAATTATTTCGTTCTGCTGTTTTAAATCGCCACCAAGCCCACAGCAAAAAATATCAGAAAAAAGCTGCAGGAACAATTAAACGGCAAACGATTTTTTTATTCCTCTTCTCTTCCAGGCCGAGCCGTTCGGTTCAGTTTCGTAATACGTATACGCAATATGAAGTACATTGCACGAAGAAACGAAAGAAATTAAGTGCTTCGTTATTTCATTTCATTCATTTCTGCGAGTTATATGCGCTCGCTTTTTAAATTGCTTTTGTATGATTTGTGTGATTAATTAAAATCACTTTTTAATATACCCTGTACGGACTGCTTCATGATTGCATTAATCCTCTGAATAGTCTCATTAAACAATAGCTGTAATGAGATTTTTAATAAAATATTTCAAGGGTACTTACGATTTTAAAATGATTACTACAATTATTAAAATAAAAATCAAACAGTCATTTAAATAACCTTTTATTGTGTAGGTAGTAAGTGAATCTAATTGAGTCCATTTGAGTCCTTATTAAATTAGATTTAATTATGCATGCAGACAATAATACCGTAAACCGTAATAACATCTGTACGTAGTTGTGAGGTTTAAAAAACGTATTAACGATATTAAAACCCACTTGTTAGGTTGAATTGTTAAAGAAGAAAATAAGAAACGTGATGTTAGCTACTTGCAAACGGGAAATGTTATAAAACTAAAATGAAACGAACATGCATTCGAAAGTTCAGTTGAATTATGTAGACGCATTGATTGATTAAATTTCCACGGAATGGAAAATCAATCACGCGATCGGTGGCTGTAGATTCCAAAAGCTGGAGAATATGGAATCTATACACACAGGCTTTTCAATGCAGCACGCCGTATCGCACGCTATTGTATTAGTTTTGGCGGTTTTTCTTCCTCGTTTCAATCTGATTTGATTCGAAAATTTATTCGTCTTTTTGCTATCCATTTTAAACTCACAATTATAGACAATAATGTAAATAAATAATGACAAATTGTATCAAATTGCGTTGCAAATAACGTTGTCGTTTTTTCGTTCCGGGTACTTGACTCACTTTACGAATTACAATGAATGCAATGGTGAAATTTTAGACAGACTGCATTTTAATAGCTTCATGGCATGGCATTTAAAGAATTTTAAACAAAAATCAGTTAAACATAATTCAGTTTGCTTTCCAAATCATACGTATACCTACTATAGGGAGAGCTAACTCTCTTTTTGAAATTTTATTTCTAAAGCACTTTTCGCTTGTATATTCGTATCTTCAAAGGGATTCCTAGTTTCATGTGAAAAGTTGGTTTTGTTTTCCCTTTTCTGGCGTGCAGATATACTCTGCAGTACGGTATTTTTTATTAGTTAGTCACATACGATCATACGTATTTGGAATTTCCAGTGAATATTGGTATGTCCACATTATAAGTTAAACAACTAGTATTGTATCGGAAACTAACGTGGCACTAATCGTCACGCGATTATTATTGAAATTACAATTTGTTTAGGTTTATAGTTGAGGTTTGAGCCATTCGTTATTGGTGTAAGTTCTGAGTTTGCAGACTGAGTTCAGTTCTTGTTCACCTATTTCCTTATATCCTAATATGTTTCCCGATACACCAACCCCCAAATATGGAAATAACGAATTGACAAAGAAAATGATAATGAACGAACGACAAATGCCGTGCCAAGCGCCAAGCTATTGTGTTTGCTTAAATAATGTTTGTTAATATTCTATATATATGTTTGACAAGTTATCTTCACTTTGATATGTTTTGTCTAAATAATCACATGAAAAATATTACTGGAATAAAAAATTCAGAACTAGTAAACGCGGAAGCGCCGGGCAACTGAACTACCCGGCGCAGCCACTCTTAACTAGCGCGAAAATTTAAACATTTTAAGAAATCAATTTATTATTTTTGAAAAATGGGTGCAGGAAAGGACTCCATATACATGTATGTAAAATATGTAAAAATTATTCCAACGTCATTTGTTTAAACGATCCAAAAATGATTTATAACTTTACCTACTCCAAAAAAATCAAGCACCGAAAAAAATGGCATTCTCTTTGGTCTTCGCACACTGCACAAAAACTAGAATGATAAAAAGAAGTGCGGCACAGGCAGCAGTAGCAGCAGCAGCGTAACACCAACCACAGCTACAACCACCCCAGTATACGAAAATGCAAAAGCGCAAAGAACCAACATCGAATGGGCGTACATCTAACGACATTCAATATTTCCATATTCATTAAGCATCCACTCTTTTCGAACGCGTTCCGGTCACCGGCTCGATGTCATATCGAAACCTCTCATTTGCATTCGATCGTCGATACGCGTTTCTCGAGCGGCCGCAATGGCACTGGCAATGGCAATGCCTGTAGTAGCAGTAAGCATTCGCAATCGAATTGCTGCTTGCTGCTAGCAGAATGGAGTGTATGAAGTGCAAGTCGAGTGGGCACTAGCGATTTTCTCGTCTACTTTTCATTTTGGTCCCCGTTGCCCGTCGCCCATCCTCGCCGCCGTCCATAAGCCCAACATCCAACATCCTGCTATTCTTTTCATTTTCAGCGCCAGCTTCTTCATCCGTGCGTTCATTTTCATTCGTTCGCTGCATTAGCCTGTGCGTTTGTTCCTTCGGCTG
Organism: Leptusa sp. GC000079; assembly: GCA_030264655.1. Taxonomy (NCBI): domain Eukaryota; kingdom Metazoa; phylum Arthropoda; class Insecta; order Coleoptera; family Staphylinidae; genus Leptusa; species Leptusa sp. GC000079. The sequence goes on from JARJDT010019644.1 coordinate 4,751, forward strand.
GCTCGGCTTTTGATTCTGATTTTGATTTCGCCCTCGATTCGAAATCGAGCCAGAGAGTTGAAATGTCGGATTTCAAGGATTATTCGTTCGTGAATTATAATCCTTCATTTCGATGCGAATCAACAGCTAATTATCACTCAATGGCAGAGTGGGAATTGGCGAGGCGTATGCGGCGTGCGATTTTAAATATCCAAAGGCACCAACCATTCTAATCGTAAGCGAAATTAATTAAAATCTGGTGTTGTACTAATTGAGTGCGAGAATAGGGTAAATCGAGTTTAATTCTATAATTCTAGATGCACTTAAATTTTTACTTTCTGATCATATGTATAGTATACTCAGTATACGTATACCGATGAGAAGAAAGGTATGTAATTGTGCAGATTTTCGATGTCGAGATTTTGACGGATCTTTACGAATTACGGTCCCCTGTATCCGAAATAGTGGGTTTTGCAATCAACCATGCGGCTACAGCGGCGTAGTTTCATGGCTTCTATTTTATAATTCAAGTTATTCAAGTTGAACTTTTCAATGAACAACTCAAATTAATACATTAAATAATAATGTAACAAAGCCAACGCGAAAGAAATCCTAATAGAGTATTCATGTATTCGTTAACACTTCGTTGTTGGAAATGTCATGTTAAATTTACAACGTTTGTCTTCATTTTGACAACTATAATATGTAAAGTTCTGCAAGCCGTATCAAATTTTTCCCTAGTGCATATAAATTTATTTCTATTTACACATGCAAATTTGCACATATGTACGTCTAATTTAAAATTTCCGTTTTTATATTAGCCGATTAGAATAAAGTTGTAAATAAATCATGAATACAAATGTTGCATAAATAGTAATTACTGAATTACAGGCGGTCGAAATAATTCGAAGGTGTCTGAACTTCCTGAATTTCCACTATCTATACCTACAGCTCAAACTATAGGAGGATTTCGTTTCAGCGGAGTTTTGTGAGTTGGCTGCGTTGCTGTTGCGTTTCCACTTCTTGGTTTGTTTATCAGTTCGCATGTCGACATATTGTACGTGTATAATGTCCGGCAAGTTGTGCGGTAGTTTATTCATAATTAACCGCCACCAGGGTAACCGCAACAGTCAGCGTGTTGTGTTTTGTTGTGTTGTAAGTATCGTTTGCTAGTTTGCCTGCTTCTGGTCTATGTATACGCGTATATCAAGTATATGAGAATGCCCAGCATGTAGATATATACAAATACGGCTTGGGTTGCCTTTGCATTCGCCATCGGTGGCCTCGTCGCCGGGACGCCGCCGCCGCCACCGTCACCGCTGAAGCAAACTTTTTTATGTCTTCATTACGAATGCATGTCGACATGTCGACTTGGAAAAAACTTTTTACAAACAAACATAATAACCTTAATACGCCCAACAATGTTGCCACTATATTCACCTGGCGTTAACTAATCATTTTAATCAAAACTTTTACGCGCAATGCCATCAGATATTTGCAAAAAACGAAATATCCAATTGCCTTATTCAATCCAATCTTAATCAGAACCGAAAACTAGCAACTTTTTGCTACAATATTAACAAGGACTAACTTTCAGATTAATGAGGAATACCTATTACACTTTGATTTTTATGCTTTGGGTATATTGAAGTTAATTGTGTGCTTTGTATAAATGTTTACTTGCCATTAGCGTTCTAAAACTTGGCTTGTTTGTTTTGGGAGGACTCCGTATTTTTAACAATATAACTATTTAAATATTATATATCGCATGTTCGCGTTTGACGTCTAAATAGACTCATTATTCCGTCAAACCGATACACAAAGTGGCCAACAATTACCCTAACGTATCCTAAGTACGTGCCACACATTTGAGTATGTGTTATGTGTGTACGTATGTTTTTACATTAACCGAAAGCCTCCCTTCGCCTTCCTCCCTGTTTGCTAGCACACCACGGCGTAGTCACAATCGACATATGGGTGGGTGGTATCAGCCCTCCTAGTTTGTAAAAAGCGAAATGCTATGAAACGCTGTGCCGAACAAACCTCACTTCACATAACAGCATAGCACACGAATCTTACCCGTTGCCGTTACCAAGAGAGCGAGTTGATTTTGTTACTGGTGTTCGTGTTTGCGTTGAAGAATTGAAGAGTTTGCATGTCGTCACGTGACATGAAAAAAAACAACAAACGGCGACCGCAAGCAGCGGAAAGTGGAAGGAACAGCCAACTTCATGTCTTCGTGAAGTCAACTGAAGCCAAGCCTAGCCTAGCTAACCAACTCTTTCGTACTTACCACCCTTGCCAGCCAAAACTGGCTGTATTATACAGCGTCTTAGTTTTGGTTTTAGTCTTGGCCTTAAACCTTGTTTGTTTGTAACTCCCTTTTCGAGTCTCCTTATATGGCAGAGTCGGATTTATCCAGGCGAATACTGCTGATACGTCAGGTGTATGCAGAAACAACAGAGCTTGTTTTTGCAGAATTTTTTTCCAAGAAAATCTGTTTTTTTAAATATCTTCGTTTTTCCCAACTTTGCAATGAGTTCACCTCTATCAGGCCTAAAGCGATACAATATTTGGTTTCCTTACACAAATCCGGCACTTGGTTTTTCACCCTCCTCTTGTTTTTCTAGCCCTCTTCTCTTCTTTATGAAAAAGACCAGGAGTGCGGTTTATGAATTTTAAAATTATGTAAAGTGGCAACATTCAAGCCAAGGCGACCGAAACGAAGGAAGAGGAAAATTTATGATGAAAAATTAAAACGGGAAAATTACGATTTGTATTATATGTATGTTACGATGTTACGAAAATACGGTTGTCTTCGAAATCACAAAATCATTTGTCATGTGAAAATTTTATTTTTCGTCTCTTTGAATATTCAAACATGGGGGATCGCATTAAAAGCACTTGTTTATTATTGTATATTTAAGGATACTTTATTAAAGTTAGCCAACATATTTGATATACAGCATTAATGACTTTTTGGAACAATTGATATTACAAGATTTCATGATAAGTCCTTAGAATAATAGCACTAAAACAAAAATGACTCATGAGATAAGAAAGCGTAAAAAGATGACGCTATATATTTTCTATTGTAGTCGAAATATGACAAGCTTTTCTCGTCTGTTCACCAATTACAAAACATCTCAGTGTAACTTCCAAAAGTTGCAGACATTTATGAATCGCGTTGGAATTTAATGTTTTGTGTCTTGTCACTCTTGCTTTCGCATTTAAATTTTGATTTTGAAATTCCCGACTTTTGCTATAAGTGTTGTAGAAACATAAATTAATAAATTCGCGTTAAAAATTAATGTAAGGTCGAAAGTAATTTAAAAGAAATTTATTTACGAGCGTATTTTACGAAACAAAACGCATTAAAACAATTAATTGAAATTTAAAACATTTGTGTAACATACACATGTAGGAGCAACATCATATACGATACAGATACAGCAGTAAGGACCACGGGCTTTTCTCTCTCGTTGCTATCTTTATGCGGTACATGCCCTTCCCCACGTTTCCCTTCGCTCCTCGTAAGCGTTCCGTCGAGGACCGACCTCGAATAAACAAAACGAACAAACAAACGTTTGCGAACGGCACGAACAAAACATGAAAATCGCATTTTCCACTTACGTTTTGCATTCGTTTCACCTTTCTACGTGTATATGTATGTCTCCGGTTAGGCTAGAAGGTCCTTGGTTTTAAGCACGCACTATGGTACTATTTCGAAAATGAAACAGAACCGAATAAAGCATTGTTGCTGCGTCTGCCTCCACCTTTCTTCCCTCCTTCCTCCTTGTGATATCATGGTGAAAAGATTCGAAGCTTCTCGTAAAAGTTATTTTCATCAAAAACTGCTTTCTATATAGACATTAAAAATATATCAAGTACCATAAACCTGCGAACCTGTAATTGACGTCGATACCATCTAGCATCTACCATCGATGCGCTTCGTATGAAAAGCTGGAACGCAACAAGTAACAGACTACACTCGACCGAATTACTTCCCTTCTTCCCTTTGCTCCTCACGAGTCCTTGGTCCGCCCTTATAACCACGAAACATTGCTGTTTGGCACGATCATTAAACGCCGAGGGTGGATTTCCTATTAGTTTTTTAACGATTTTATTATTATATGTTAGCCACCAAAATTAAGGAGAAAATGGGGAGCTATGAGCAAAGTTATTTCCGTTCGAAGGGAGAAAAGGGAATGTTGAGTACCGGTGCGAACAGCCGATAGGGTCGACTAGCTGTATGTGTTCGGTTGGCGTTTAGTGTTTTCAGTTGTTTTCGCATCATGTTTTTTGCGTATATAGTGCGTCTTTCCTTGTGCGGTTGCACTCCAGGATCCTGTTAGTGAGAGAGCTATTCGAAGTATCGAAAGGAAGAAGTAGAGGCGACGATGCTGTTGGAGCACCGCCGAGAGAAAAATCCTTCCCTTGATCTACGAGATGGAGGGATAGAAGAAAATGTGCACGAAAAGAACGAAAGCTGGGGCTAGCGAGTAGCTAGACTCTTTCGCATTCAGTAAATAGAAGTGGTATAAAGTGGTATGAAGTAAATAACCTACAGGTGGTAGAAACCTATCTTCATTGACAGTGAGAAATGGCAAGGATCGACGAAACAAACGGTCGACGTCGAGGACGCGTCAAAAATGCCAGCGACAAATTCGATACCAAAACCGTACCACTATACACTCTATTACGACACACACCATATCCTATTACACTATTGTAGCCAGGGTTGTATTAATCTATTTATACTTCCATCTAAATGCAAATGAATGAAAAACGACAATCAATGCAATAACATGATGAAAACCAGGCAAATTTTATTTAAAGCAAATGAGAAAGGATTTTGCAATTTCAATCCGTTCCTGTCATATTAGAAGTAGTATTAGAGTAAACTAAATTTACTAGGAGTGAAAGGCAGGAAAACATTTGGAAATTCGAACAAACTTTGGCATACGAACCCCGAACCTCAACGCTCGAACGAACGAGACGAAAACTGCAAACTTTTTAAAATGCCAACAACTCAGAACTCGTTTTGTATAAAATGTCAATACGTTGAGCATTGAGTAAATTCGGTGTTGTTTATAAAACGCTATAAAAAGCATTCGAAAATTGTTTTCGTTTAAGATATTCCTTTCGGAGTTCGACTTTCTTGAAATGTCTAGGGACCGAAGGAAGAGCGAGCGTTGCCAGTCCCGACTCCCGACATCGGAAGACGTTCATGAGACGTACCTATAGTTTTTCACTTCCCTTCGCATGAGCATGGCATGTGTGGATTATGTTATGTGTGTGTGTGTGTGTGTACCTTTTGCCCTTATTGCTTCTATTGCTTTTCGGGTTGCTTTAAACTAAAATAAATACGACGAAAGAGAAAACGAAAAGATATCAATGCTTGTATTATGTCAGTCCGTCGAAAATTCATTGACGAAGAGTGGAGGAAATTGGTTGGGAATTGCGGCATCTCGACGGGGACACGGGGGACCAGCGGCGGCGGCGTCGGCGGCGGTGGGAAGGGGGAAAAGACGAATTGCATCTGCCTTGTTGAAATGGAACTAGTTTTACTGGTCCTAATGTAGAAAGACGGCACGGTAGCACAAGAGCAGAAAGCTGCACGGCGGACGCAGGACGGCAAGGACGACACAACGTCATGAACTTCTTAATTTCGACTTGCTGGGGGGTTGATTGAATCGTTCATTTGGGATTCGCTTCGTGGGTATCTTCTAAAGCATACGAAACGAACCAATTAACAATATCTAAATGTCTTAATCTAATCGACTAATTAGCTTATTTAGTATCTATACTCTGTTGCTTAGCAATAACCAGCCAGAGTAGACAGTAACTTTGCTCTCATTTCAATTCAGGGAGAAAACTAAAAATGCATTTGCAGAAATAAAACGTAATGTGTTAAAATGTATCTGCGATAAAGCGTTGAACCTAAGAAGTGCTATTAGATGTATCAAGAATTGAAATAAATATTAAAGCAGTAGCTGTAAAAGTGCAAGGTGAGCTGCCTGAGCCTCGGGTTCTAAGCTTCGCTGCTGAGTGAAACGAAGAAGTTTCGAATTGCACCTGTGTAAATTATCATAAATATTTAACCGGTAAAAGTTGTAGTTCGAACGTGTAGGATCTACATAAAAGCTTAACCGTGTTTTAACCATGCTGTTAAATATAATAACAATCCAAAACAGCAGCAGCGCTAGAATGGCAGCAAGCAAAACAGCAAAAGCAAACGCTAGCCGGCAACCAAACGGGACATTGTGCTACCGTTACTAGATAGCGAGTTGTATTCGAATCGCGATCCCGCCGATGTTCCGAATATGTTATCGCGGTTGAAATTTGAAACGAAACACTGATGCAAATTTTATCTAGCCGTGTGCAAGTATGTACAAAGCGCATTTCGAATTCAATCGTTTTTAACGTTCGCTTAATCGATCCTGATGATAAATTCATAATAAACGGTATGAATAATATTCTCCATAATCTATGATGCTATACATACTTTGCTCATCGCAATTACAAATTCATCGTGATTTTTGATTATTTTGAGAGAGTTTTTCATAGAAACAATTTATTTAGGTATCTAATTTCTTGCTTATTTCTTTGTGTGTGATTTTGTTTTTAATGGATTAGAAATGTGAAATTACACAATTCATTCGAGAATAATGTTAACGATTAAAAATTAATAACACACGCATAATAATTAATAAATTTTACAAATATTTCCAATAAATTAATTAATTAAAATGTGAAATATTTATTACGCGACAAAATATAACGTGCTCGAGTTGAAGCTTTATCGTACGGAATTAATATGCGAATATTATTAAAATTGGCAAAATGTTAATTAAACGAACGGAACAAACCAACGAGACTAACTATGGACCAAATGCACGAATCATTGCGATACCAGTGTAGTGATAAATTTAATGAAAACATTGGAAAATTACATTTTCATATATTTTAAAATATTAAAAATCACGGAACATAGACGTGGCTATAACATGGAGTTAATGCAACATTGATATTTATTAAAATAATATTAATATTAGCTATTAAAAAAAGTCGATACAAAGTGTTGGCGAATTTATTTCGAAATTATTTATTATGACGTTTGCTAGAAATGTTTTTATTGGCCATTATATTACGTTGATTTAATATCATATAGCAAATATGCATAAACGGAGAAAGAATATAAAATAATAGTAAATTGTAAAAGCGTAATAGTTAAGTAGAAAATGCGAAAGTCATGCACATAGCAGAAATAATCAAACGCGAGTTCACTTTGTGTAAGCATTGGTCTTTTAGTGGATAGAATAGAGTATCGGGGGCGGCGCGCATGCCGGTGTACTATACACAGCCGCCGCTGGCCAAGAACGAGTGTGCAAACCGTCAAGCGTTGTAATGCCTCCGAACGGATTCAGTTCAAATCGAGTCGTGCCGCCGCACACGCCGAAAAGCAAGCCTCCTCCGCCGCCAGCTTGATATCGTTGTGAGGCCCGTTCTGAACGTGAACTTTGACGAAGTTTTGCGCGCGTAAAATTACTTTGCAAAAAATTTCAAAATTTCCCATCAATTAATGAAAGCTAATTGCATGGGATTTAATTAAGTTGGAGTTAATTAACTTTGTAATTTAATTAGGACTATAAAAAATCATAATGATCAGTGACAACAAATTCCTTTATAAATAAGGACCAACAAGAAAGGTACTTAATCAACGAGAAAAATTACAAAGTTCTATGTGTTGCGTTTTCTTTCCATTTATATTTCCATGGACTTTGATCAGCTTGTCAAATTTTAGCTTGAATTTTCCTTTTGAGTTTCAGTTTTGTTTGATTTTTATTTTTGTTGATTTTTCTTTGCAGTTTTTTTAAAATTAAAAACAACTTAAAGAGAATAAATAATATTAACATTTTTTTATAATGAAATATAAAACAAGACCAATTAAAATTCTACCCGTTTATTCGTTTAGTCGTTTACACGTGGCTTGAAAAATTTCTTGCTGGCAACAGGAGGGTGGCGGTTGCATTATTGTTCGTCGCGTTTGTGTGAATTTGTATCCAACAGCAAAAAATACTCAGTGTTGGCGTGGCGTCGTTTGCTTGACTCGAACAAGAACGCGAGGAAAATGCAAGATGAAAAAACGCGAAAAAGAAGCGAAAAAGGCGTAAGGAGATCGCAGGCAAAGTAAGACGAAAAAAAACAACACCTAAGCGAAAGGAAAAACCAAAAAGGAAAATCAACACAACACGGACATGTAGAACACGAAAAACGAAAATCTTGTTAAGCAGATAATTACGGCTCCGGATTTTCTTTCCTTACATTTTTTATTCATAATGACTTCCTAAATCCTTAAGGATCTCACGTCTGGTTCGCCCTTTTTTGCTGCTGCTGTCTGAATTTTTACATCACGCAAAAAAATGTTCTACAAATTGTTGAACGTTATCAATTGTTCATTTCATGCACGCTCTTTACTTGTGTATTTTAAATTACATGATAATCCAATTAAATCACTTTTGAAAAGTTAGCAATATAAGCAGATAGGCCATCAAAAAAAATATATTTAAATTGAAATTAATGCTTGAAACTTGATAAATGAATTAATTTTTAATATTAATCAATTTTGATTTTTTGGTTGCATATAAATATGCATTTAAATCAAGTTTAAATTTGTTGTGGCAGTTGTGTTTTGATTTTAATTAAATGAATATCAATTTTAAATACTTAATTATTTATAGAAACAATGAAGGTTAATTAAAAAATTGCATTTATTCATATTATATTTTATATTTATCAAAATTGAATTATAAAACGAACAATAGACTGTGATTTTAGTTGAGTACTCTAGTATACATTAATACCATGTTGTATTAGAAAATTATTTTTTCACATCATTATAATGATGAGGAAACTACCGGCAGTAACCTATCGCAATTCAAAGTTTAAATATTTATTTTTCAACCTTATTCCTAAGTCCTTCCTGCAACCTGCAATTATGTAGTATTTATCAGTAATAAACTAAATTTTCGAGTTTATTTGCAGAGAAAATGCCTTGTGTGTGGCTGTTATCAAACAGATCCTCGCGTCGCGTCAGCTCCAATAAATTTCTTTATTGTTTTCTCGCTTCTGCTCTCTCTCAATTGAGTTCCAGTTCCAGTCCGTGTTCGTTTTTTTTATTTATTTCCTTTGTACATTCCTATGTAGTTCATTATTAGCACCGAAAGTAGAAAATACCGAAAACGAATAGACCTGTCCGTCCATTTGAGTTCCATTTCTTTAAGGTTCCTTTTGTTTTCGCCGCACGCTGTGCCCGCGCCTCCGCGAACACCACTGCTGGTTGATTTCCAATTTCGGCGGCAGCAGAAGCACAGCATCGCCTAGAGTCGACTGTCGACGTTCTGAATTTTCCCGTCCGTAATTAAAGCCAATACATCAACATCATTCTAGTCGAAGTACGGTTTACTCGTATTACGCGCCCACTTTAGGATATTTAGTCTTGCGAATTGCATCTACACAAAAGGCGTTGAGGAGAGCGAACACAAATGAACAAAATAACAGTAGAGCGCGTGAAAGTTCGTAAAAGTGCCTGCGCCAGCATTCATTGTTCGCAAAAATTGAAGGCAACGAAGACGGACGGTGGGTGCTGTGCTGGGTGCTGGTTGCTGGTTGCTGGTTGGAGGCGGCGTGCGGCAGTCGCACAACGTCAGAAATGAACAGAAACCAAGTCGAAGCGTGCACCCGTGCATCGTGCCACTCTCGGAGGCAGCAAGCGTTAGCCGTTCGCCGTTCTGCACACCGACACCGAAAAAGAATTATTCCTAGTTTGGAACTTTTGCCATTTTCAAGCGGCACTTGTATTATTCACGGCTTCGTAATTGTTGAAAAACGTAAAGTCTTCAAGTTGTAAAACAGTAAGACAAAGAATGAATAAAGGAGTTAATGATTGCAAGAATCGTACGAATGAAGCAAGGCAACAAAAAAAATTAACAAACAAAACAAATAAATACTAGGAGTACTAAGCCTTAGCATACGAAAAGAAAAGCGAGAAAAAAATATAAATTGAGAAACGTTTTGTGCTTGTTTCATTATTCCCCATTTTCATTTCAATTTGTATTTCAATTTTCAGTCATTTTATAGTCATTTCTATTTACAGCCGAATGAAAAACTTTTCTAATTGTATGAACTTTATTTCAGGTCGATTTGTCCTCGTTTACTTATCATCATCATCATCGCGGTGGTGAGCGCCGCGCCGTCATATATGAAGGCATTTTAAATTTAAAAATAAAACTCAAAAGTGAAGTGTCCTGATTATAGTCGAGTAGAGCGTAGAGCTTTTCATATCTACCTATAGTCCAATGCCCACCATAATAAACTGATTCTTCGACTATCCGGCTTTCCCATTTCCCAGCGGGACGCGTCTACTGTCAAGTCACGGAATATACGATTAATCAATTCGATTTTTTAATTAATAATTTCCCGAATATTTTTTTTACGTTTTCTTTTGCATCGGTTAGTCGGTAGTGCCTAGTGGTACCGTGCATACATATATGTGTCCAATTATAACATTCTTGCGTCCGTCCGTCCACAAACGTCGTTGGCTGTTGTTGTAAATGACCACATCGCATAGAAAATAGCGGACGAGGACGCTGTGTGAACACAAACGAGAGTGCGCTCCTTTTTTAGTCAAAACCATCGCCGCACCAGGGATAACGTTAATTACCAACTAGGACGAAGCTCTTGCTTCACACGATTCACGTCCCGTTCGCGCATAACAAACGACATCCGTTCTAATTAATCATCCAATCGGTTGTCAATAATTAAAAAGCAATCGATCTGCGAACTACGCTTCTTGTTTTTTTAAGCTTTGTATATGTGTTCTACAAATTTCCATTTAAAAATCTAAAAATGTGCTAAAGCAAACATTACGAATAGTTTATATTCGCGTATAAACAAAAAGTGTGCTAAATAACAATTTCCAACTTCCTGCTAAACTTTACACATTTTCAACAGTTTAGAAGTGATTTGTTTAAATTAAAATAGTTAAATGAACAAAAACTTTCGACGCAGTTTCCCAACAACTGAATTTATTCAAGAGAAGATTAACATCTTCAAAGAAGACCAATAAAAAGTAAAAATGCCTACTTTGATTGTAATCATCGCATTTGTCGTAGGTAAGTTCAATTTTGCTAAATAACTTTCTGGGTCTGGTATGGGGAATATGTGCGTGTCTATTTTTGTGCCCTCCTATGGTGCTATTCTCAATTTATTCCTCGTGTCGTCCTTTTGATGCTTGCTTTGGTATAAGCGTAGATATCGTATATGCTTGCTTTGGTTTATTTATTTTTTAGTTATACGCATTTTTAATAAAACAGAGATTACGTTCACAAATACGCAAAGGTATATTTTATTAGAAAAAATTCGCATTTCACTTCGAACTCCTATTTGCTCCCCGCGGGTTTTCAGCATGATATAGGATGCTCTTTATTTGTATTATTCCGTTTTCTTCGTCGCTGTTCTTTAGGATATACTAAGGGCTAAGGGCACACACGCATGTCGAGGCGATGTGGGCAAGTTTATTGAATGTTTGAAAAGATAAGCGTACACCAGTCAGTCAGTCAAGGCAGACGTTTTTGGAATCACTTTTTGGGTGTGGTTATGATATGTTTATACATACAAGTTAAAAGAGGCGAAAGGACCTAGGTAAACGCAAAGCAAAGGCAGGATCAACGAGAAAACAACTATTATATATGTACGTATTGCGTGTCCGTATGTCCTGACCATTTGGGATTAAGTTCCAAAAAAGGAATGGAAGTGAAATATTCCAGCGGACCTATAAAACTTCCATAACGGGACGGAAAGAAATGAAATGATAATAAAGAAAGTATTACGTTTTGCCAAAAAAACATGCTGGATAGGTAGAATAAAATCACTGAAAAGGAGACTGAGAAAAGCTTGGGTGATTTTACTCAGGAATTATGCAAACATAGGTACGCACTTGAATATCGCTCAATTTGTTCATGATATTCTATCGAGCACCAGTGCATCGCATCAGGCTCGTGCCTGAACGTGCTCGTGAAGGTGCAAGTCTAATCTCAATAAAAGCGAAATCAAACGGGGCAAAATGACAACAAGTTATTTATTAAAACGCCCATAGAAGCTGAAATTGAGCCATACTTGATACTTTATTGTTCTGCACAGGTTTGAACGACGTGAATAAACTTACATTTTTCTAGCCATTAAGAGGACAATATTCGATTCCGTTTCATCGTCGCCGACTCAACGACGCGTGCATTTTTTCTCGTTCGTCCGCTGTCCTCGTCTGCCATCTCCTTCTACATCTTTCCTTTTATGTTTTTTTATTCGCCCGTTTGCAATGTACACGCTTTAGGGCTCACGGCCGGCCGGCGAAAACTACAAAGTAGATGAAACTGTATCGTACAAAGTGTTACGAGATTGCGGACGTGAGCAGACAACAAAGAATCGCCGTGATGCGTTATGTTTTCCCTCGTATATGTATAGGAAACATGTGCGACTTAAAGTGGACGAAAGAGGCGCCTTGGAAAGGGTGCATGGTGCATGGGAGTTGGAGCTGCAGGAGGAAGATGAGGATGAGGAGGGAACTGGCCTGTGAGATTGGAATCGGGGAAATGGGCGCGAAACATACTCGTTCGACACGTCGTCATCAGCTTGCCAGTTCTTCTCCACCGCTGGTTCACTTCTTTAGTCCGTTCACTCCTTTAGTATCATTTCTTCTTTCGCAATATGCCGCCGCCGCCCCATAAGCATACAGAATCATAACGAACATTTACTGCTACATTCTGTATCTTATACGTAGAATAAAAACAATCATATTATGCTTGAATATGGCCGACATTTTTGACTTTCGGTTATTCCGGTTAGAATCGTTTCCTTGGGCTTGGTATAAACTTCTATCGTCTTGAATATATCTGCTGCTGCTCGGCTTTCTTCCTACTTGCCTACATGCTCTTTGCTTTTTTATCTCTTTTGTTTCGGCATTTGCGATGATATAAGATATAAGCCGCCAATGTCGAAGATCGCATGAGGACTAGCGGAACGTCCGCAATCGGTCCATTCGCAACTCCCTTGCTAACAGCATCCTTCTTTGTATCTCGACTCGACACACAGCCACACAGCGGCGAGCAAAAGGAGAAGATTCTTTTGTTTCGTTCCAACCGTAGTCATACTATATTATCCAATATATGTATTGTGTTGTGCAGGATCGCCTTAGTTCGTCTAGCACATGTATAAATATGTATGCGGCACTCCAGACGTTATACACAAAGTAAAGTCACCCCCTTCGCGACGTCGTTGATTGTGTTACGTCCTTAACGTTTTGGTGCTTTCGCGTCGCCTATTCGTGGTCTTTTGTAGTTTTTCTGATTTTGCTGCGACATGCGACATGCGACGCGCGTAAGATCATTGAGTGGATTTTTTCTTCTCTTCTCCATTCCTTCACGGCGTTTTTTTCGCCTTTCAGCACTGAAGAGTCATGTTAGTAGTTTCCAGAGAGGCAAAAGAACAAAGTCGCCGCCGACTGTTGGCTGTTGGCGTCGAGTGGGAGCGGAGGTGTGAGGCGTATGTATTATGTGTTGTGCTGAGAATACGTTTGTTGGCTCTTTCTTTTGGCGGCGACCGGCAGCCGACGACGCTGATGCTGATGGTAATGTTGACAACGCGATGGGGGGTGTTGGATGCATGATGGACAAAGAATGCACTGAAGCAGTCGCATTCGCCAGGCGTTGCAAAATGGAACCTGTATCGATGCTTGTCCTAAGGACTTATCCTGTACGTCGGCGACACACAAAACGCCGAACAGCAGAATAAAACAGAGGCAATCTAGTGAGGTGGACGGCGAGGTGGAGGAGGAGAGGCATAGGTAACGTTCAAGCCGACAGAGCAGAGTGAAGAGTGGCGCAAGCAAAGCAAGAGCGCCGGTATTGAAAACACGTGTCAGCGAGTGTTTTTGGAGTGTCGTGATTAAAGCGAGATTAAAGGAAAGTGCCTAATTAGAAGCGGACTTTTTACAGTGCTACTTATACTCGTCTCGTACGCGTACCTAGTCAAAGTCAAAGAGAAAAACTACACAAGAAAAAATCGAAATCAAAAGGGAAAAGAATAGGCTACAATTAGTAAATATGTACGCTCTGCTATGGTGTTATCAAGGCCCTTTGAAAAAAAGTGGAAGAAGATTTTTAATTAACTTTTACAGGGCACAAACGCCTATGCTGTTTTTAATTAAATTTTAATTATTCACAAGGCATTTATACAAATTAAGATTCATTGCTGTAATACACTTACAATAAAGAAGTTAATCTGCTAATATCATCGATAATTACCTACCTAATAATTTCACCTGCGTTTTACCTAAGCCGAGTATTCACAAATTGATCTTAATTAGGCACAATGACGACGCGCAATTATTACTATGGCTATAGAAATTTAATCTACAATCAGTATAATCGTGAAAATCGCAATGTAAATGAATATGTATTTGCTTCAACTTCAAGTATTAGTATATTATCTTTTATTTATATTTCGAGTTGGATTTAGGTCCGTTATCGTACGTTCCACGTTATCTTCATCTACGCACTCCTCACATGCTTCCTCGTGCTGAGCACATGACGCAGTTTCACCCGTAGTCCTCTAACATCTCTCTTCGTTGTTCATGCTCATGTGTAAATTGCACAATGGCAACGCTCATAAAATATATACACATTTAGCCTTGAGTGGGTACGCACCGCGAGTAACTGCGCTCCACAGCACCAACACGGGCGCTGGCCCAAAACATAATAGACTTTTACGATCTCATTGTTCAGAACTGTTCGATCCCCGACCTTCGTGGACTATTTATTCGGAGCGTATCCATAAAACGGGGTTTCCCACAAGAGGACCAGCTCACAGCTGAAGCGACGTACAAGAGGGCTAAAAGCAGGAGTATGCAGGAGTGAAGGCGCCGGGCGCCGTCGGCCGTGGCCCGTCGAACGCGAACTGCGAACTACACTAATGGGGCGAACGAGCAGCGAATTCGACGAACACGAGGTTACTCAGTTACTCAGCTTTGTTTTGCTTTACAACCATATAACCGATATTGGCATCACGAGTAATGCGAATATTTCGGGTTTGGTTAGTCGCACTCGTTCGGAATGTTCGCATGAATCGCACCGAATCGCATCGCACAGACTGTGTGCGCTCAGCGAACCGAAACGTATCGCAGCATATCTTCAAAGGATAATTGATAATCAATTAGGACGAGATGCGTGGCTATACATGTTGTATACTCAAATAGGAACGGAATTGTTTGTGCTCGACGTTACCCTTTATACCCCATTTAAATAGTGTACATGTACTTATACAACACGCGTAAATTCATCGAATTAATCGACGTTTTCATGCTTGACGTTAAAATTTAATTGATCAATTTTGATTTCTAACACAGGATATCAGACCTCCCCCACGGATACCTGCCTACCACCTACCATCCCGAACATATGCGATAGGCGAAGCGTTTGTATATTCCTCGCGTAAATATTTAATTAGACAAAGGCAAACGCTTTGATTTTAATGTTGACTTTCATAATAATAATCAAATTACCTTCGTGTAATAGTCATCTCAAATTTGAATTTATATCAAATACAATGTGATACCTTGTCTAATAGTATTAAACTTTACCCGCAAAGCAAACACATCTCATATCTCCCCTTCATTCTCTTCATTCCAAGAACAATGGAACCATTTAAAAGTGTTGGTACGCGCTTATAGAAAAAAAGTCGTTTGGACTTTTTTAATTTTATATTTGGTCTTTGCCTCGTCTTCGTTCGTGTTATATCTTAGCTTATATGGTAGATATATGCACGTTGCCATTTTCTGAAGTAATATCGTTTTCAAATAACAATTTTATGTATAATTACTTTACGGATAGCTCGCGGGAGTCGCGCAAAACTTTTATTGTTCGAGTTTATGCAAGTCACAGAAAACGACGAGGATGAGAGCGAGAGGACTCCACCACCTTTACATTCACACCATCATAGCAAACGACTAAAGACTAAAAACCCGTTGTAGAAACTTTCCTAAGCAGCAGTCGAGTAGTCGATTGTCGAGGGCCACCACTCCGGCGACTTTTTAATAATGCAAATACTTATTAGCGTCGCTTCTTGCAATTTTCGTGTAATTTCCATTTCAACAAACAAACTTATTTGTTTGTCTCTGTTTATAACACTTTGCACTTATTACAATTATAAATAATCATATAAGTTATAATACTTATAATACGCAATGAAATGGTAATTGCAAATTAAAATTATCTTTTTAATAGGTAATTATTTTCAATGTCTTCGTCATAAAATGAACTTTGGCCAAAGTTTCTGGTGTCGGAAAAATAATATTAATAAATTAATCGTATTTCGATAATTTCGACCCTGGGGACGAGGAAAAAATGGAGTAAATTCCTGCGCCTGATGTCGTCGACTTGAATAGCTATAGAAAATGAATTTCAAAGCACTCAAAGATAGCGCCGGCCCTCAACGCAACCGCATGTGCTTGGTGCTTGGTGTGGAGGCGCCGGGCGAATACACAGCATAGCACCGCGTGCTTTCTTCCATTCTTAGCCTCTCAGCTCAGCTCTCGGCTGAAACCTCGAACCTTCTAACGCCGAACGCGAACGCCGGTCGAATCGGCTGCTTGTTGTGGAATGATAAATGGCATCAGACGAGTCTACTAATACAATTCGAAGCCGGCATTAAACCGCGCTTAGGGTTTCAGATGAATATTTAAGTCTAATCAATAATCTTAAGAACCTCACGACTTTTTCATTTTGCTCCTGCACCTTTCTCCATTCTTATATACATTCTTATCCCTCATCCAGTATTCTTCATCGCTTTTTCCTTTCATTTTTTATTGGACTCATTCAACGCAGCGCCAGGATAAATTTTCCTCTCAATACTTGCACGCCGTATACATGACATAGCCACCAACACCCACCTCACCTATTGAAGAAGTTGGTAAGTTGCGAGTTTCGCAACTTCCTCCTGACTGCCGACGATTTCTCGTCCTTTTTACTCTGCTCTGAAAGGCAGTACAAATGTTTCACGCCGTTTGCCTACTAACATTTTCTAATTACGAATCAATGCAAGTGTAGGTAATTGCGCGGTTTCAATTACATGTTGAGCACAGAGCACGATTTTAATTATGGTGCCGAATGTTGACAAAGAAACTTCACTTATCTTACTTACACCTTTCACGTTGCTGACATAGCACGTAC
Organism: Leptusa sp. GC000079; assembly: GCA_030264655.1. Taxonomy (NCBI): domain Eukaryota; kingdom Metazoa; phylum Arthropoda; class Insecta; order Coleoptera; family Staphylinidae; genus Leptusa; species Leptusa sp. GC000079. The sequence continues at coordinate 22,015 of JARJDT010019644.1, forward strand.
CGTATCTTGGATATGCACGTCATTGTAGTTAATAAACTAGTCCATCTATCTACGTTCATCGCGGTACAGCGGTACCGCAAGTAGGAAGCAGGATAGCATTGTCTCGAGCAACTTTCATTACACTATATAGCGAATAATTAACGAAACTCAATTGGTAAAGGTGCCACGTTCGTATTGTTTAGTTAAGTCGGTATAACCTTTCGTCTTTGGTCTTTCGCGCTTCCTCTTCAACATTCGGTTCAGCATTCAACGGTTTTGCAATTCCATTTCCAATTCCGCAAATCCTGTCTTGGTTCCTTGCTTGTCTCTGTCCTTGGTGCTAGTGCGGAGAGAATGTAGTGCGCCTCAGCAACTCTAGTCTTTGCTCAGCTCTAGTCATAGATGTTAGTAGTATAGTGTTTGCGAGCGATCCGCCTGCCGCTATTATTGTTGCCGCCGCCTTCGCTAGAGTAAACAGGAATGCCACCACTGCTACCCAGTGCTCTGCCTGCCTGCAAGCGCCACAGCGAGTACCATCAGCGACATCAGCACTGAAATCTAGAACGTGGTGGCGGAGGTGGTGGGCACTTGTCTATGGTGTCTCGTGTTAAGGGTGCGAGTGAGTGAACTGAAAACTCCTAACGTTCCTAACTGTACTGCAACCGGGTCGATAACTTGCTATATTTGTGTACAGCCGTATAGCGTCAATGTATGTCCATGTCTATCTCTATCCGTAGCTGTAGCTCCGTGGGACTCGAGCGCATACGTGTTTGTGTGTCGGCGGCGGCAGCGGCGGCGGCGGCTTGGTGCGATGTTCATTAAAACGGCTGCTATCTGCACCGGAAACGTTCCACAGGCACCGAATTATCCGCTCGCAACGCCAACAAACATCAATCCGTCCGATGTTGTGTACCCGGAGATGTGTTACAAAAAATCCTATCTAGCAATGTTCTCTAATTAAGCTTTAATCTTCATTACTAAGCATATTCATGCTTCGATAATGCGATACTAAAATTGTAACAAAAAACGGCATCACCAACTAAATACTAACGAACTAGAGCAAACGCAAAAGCAAAAGCCACGCAGAATGGACGAGAAGATTGGAAAATGGAACAGAGCAAAGCAGAAATCATAAGCTTGTCGGGCACTTAAAACTTTAACGCTCGCTTGAAAACTTTAACTCTATTTACTGACGTATCATTATCTGAGGACATAAGAACCCAGAATCTAAAAGGGAAGAAGGTCTCATTAAATTAAAGGAAGCTATCAACCTATAGCTACCGCCGAGTAGGGCGAAATGATTTTTTCTTGCTTGTCTTGTTCTTGTTTTTCCACAAAAGCTCGGAACCTAAATAATTATAGTTTCACTGAGCTTAAGCTTAAGGTTTATGTTTGATAGTCTTGCACTAAACTTAAACGTCGAAAATTGATTAAACTAAAAAAATATATGTTTAGTGCTACAAACACCCTTTTCGGACAAATGTATAGAATAAAATAGAAAAAGGATAACGCAGAAAAAACATTTTCTACATTTGATGATAAATTCTACGATATGAAGGGTGAAAGGATGATTCTGTTATACATATAAGCGCAAAAGACCTCGGATAACGAAGCTATTTAAGTGTATTTTAAAAGTAGGAATTGCTGGTGTTAGAGACTTCTTCTTGGCTATGTCAGCGAGTGGACAAGTAGGAGACTAACAGGCGCTCCTATATTTTTATTAATAAAACATCCCCTTTGTTTTTTATTTTATATGTATTCGTATAGTCTCATTGAAAATGTTGCTCATTTCTCGTGCTTAGTCATACTAGCAGTTGGCAGCAGTCTATTGACATGACCATACAATAGCAATGTTTAATGACCAAAAAAATGTTTCGCTCTGCACTCATTAAACACTAACTACACTAACGAGATCGGCTTTCTTTCACTTTTTTCAACGCATCGTCGTAGATTGAAGACGCACTTTTCTTGAGGGAACTCAGGGCGACATGGCCTTCTTTTTTCGTAGTGTCAATTAAATTTTCCGTCTTCTTAAAAGCTTCATCCAGTATTGCTTTAAATTTCCTCGAGCAACTGCCTGTCGCTTTCTTGCCTTCTTTTGAGAGGCGATCGAGCTCTTTTTTCGCTTCTTCGTATGGCTTTCCAATCAAATTGGTCATCGACGCCACGAACTTTTGGACTTCTTTAGAGCAGTCCTCGTCCGAGCTTCCACTCATCCTTTGATATTCGTTCGCCCGTACGCCGTTTGATCTTACGACATGGATTTTCTTTAACATGAATTTTGATGAGAAGCGATGTGTCGAAGTGACTGCTTCGGGGATATCGCCACGACCACCGCACTGAACGTCAGATATATTTCCATGGCACGCCTGATGTGATTTTGCGTATATAAAAATTTTCTTTTCATATTTTATTTTTGTTCGTGCCTCGTGCGCACCCGAGGTTTCAATGAAGAGGAAAAAATGTTCATTGCACACCATGCATGTGGTATTTTTTGCTCCTCTGAGTCTCACCTCACATCACATGGTGCGGGTGGTGTGAGTGGTGCGAGTGCGTGTTTATGGCTTTCAGTGCTGTTTTTCGGTCCGGGATGCGTTCGCTGAATGTGAAGGAGCGTGAAAGAAACAGAAGAATGAAAGACCAAAGTGAAGCGTCCGCTCCAACGTGCCGTGCCGGTGGTGTAAATAAAGCGTTTTGTGTACTCGAAGTTAATTTATTGGTCGAATGCTGCGCGTGATTTTCATCCGCAATATATTACCATTGAGAGCCGCGCGAAAGCAAAGGCAAAGCGTGGCAAAGTTCTTTTTGAACGACAAAGGTCTCGACCTAAATTTTACACGCTCCCAGTTTCTCTGTCTGCTCCTGCTGCTGCTGCTGCTTTTTTTCTGTTTCGAACGTCCTAATAGGCATAGGCACAGATGCGTATGACTGTGAATGTCTATCAATCGGGGAATAGGGATTCATCGAGATTTATCAATCAGTTGTATTGAGTCAACTTAATTACGATTTACAACTGGACGCTGTACAATGGGGTCGACCCGGTCGACTCTCTTTTCATGATGTTAAATAAATGATGTAGATCAGGATGAAAGGTAAGTAGGCGGATAGGGAGGCTCCTGGATAAGGTCAAATGCGTAAATAATTGCCAAAATAACTGCTGTTTCAATCAAAAATTAAAATTGAATAAAAGGAAAATGCCGATTTCGATTTCATTTGTGTGCAATTACATTGTTTGCCAAAATAATATTGCGGTGAATCAAACTTAAAACAAATAAAAACGCATCCAAATCAACAAATCCAATTTGAATTTATAGTTTATTCAAAACATATTTTTTTCAGTTTCCATTTGGGTTTTGAATTGGCAATTTTGCACTATCTGAATTTGCAAAGAGCCAAACCCAAAACCGAATCGGAAATTATCAACGAAATATTACTGCAATTGGAATTGAATCACTCACATTGCGCGGAAAAAAAAACAATCATAAAATACTAACTGCTTGAATTTGATTCAATTCAGATTTGTGTTTGTTTGTTTGAAACAGTGTAACAAACGTAATCCTAATAATTTCATAAATGTGTAAAATACGCAGAGTGCATGAACGGCATGAACGTGAATGTTTCAACAGTATCATGGCCAAAAACCATTAGTAACTTTAGCAGATATAAAACGCGAAATAAAAAAGCAAAGAAAGATATAAAAAGCTCTCTGGCTCCCAATGGGAATGATAGGAACACGATAGGGAACGAATTCGTGTCGTCGGCTTTAAAATTTCAGTATCAAGCGTCGCGGCACGACGCGTCAAGAGACACACCGTTGAAGACGAAAATTGTAAAAGGTTTAAAACCTACACCGACAACAGGGAAGACGGGAAAACAACGACAACCCTAGACAACGTTTCGCCAGCCACCAACGAAATATAGCGTTATAGTCGCCTTTATTCGGCTGCTATATGTATATGCGATGTGCGATGCTATGTCGTATAAACGACGAGGCAAAATTTATTCGTAAACAATGTTAGCGGTTCTGAATGTCTGAAATATGCGTAGACATCCTGTGGGGATTTATTTCTCCCTCGGCGCGCTCTATTTTCTTAACGTCTCCATTCCGATTCTCGGTTTCCACTCTTAC
>JARJDT010019654.1:0-14624 GCA_030264655.1 Leptusa sp. GC000079
CTTAAACATTGCTAACATGGTGAACTAACGAGGCCACACAAAACGTGCAACGTGCACCAACCACCTCAAAACCTAAACAACATTCAATAAAAGGAAGAAATCGTTTCAAAACAATTATCAATTAACCCAGCTCATTAGCATCTCATTATCAATGTTTTCGAACAATTTAACTTTTAACAACCATGAAGGTAGACGAGAGTTGAAGTAGACAGAGCCATCTGACTTTTTTAGCTTTAAAAAAAGTAGGCCTTTATATTCCCTGTGTTACATTTACATTTGAATAGAACGGTGTTACTCGAAACTTATTTCCACTTCTTCCCCCCATTCTGAAAGCTCTCGCCGGCAACCTTGGACTATTTATGTGCAGATGTCGCCTAAAGTCTGTTTTTAAAAAGAATCCCCCCATTTTAAAACGAAAAATTTTACCTGTACTTAGGGCCAGAGAAGAATGCAGGTATTAAATTAACATAACAGGCAACGGGGCCACGGTTCATGCATTTTGTCTTCGGGTTGTTAATTTTTATAGGCATATTTTTATTTGTAGAAACAATAAATATGAAATAAAATGGACGAATGTGTTCGGCATTCATTTTGATCAAAGTTGAATTGAAAGGAATGAAATAAAATAACGAAAAATTCGGTTGTTGAAAGTGAATAGGAACACAACAAACGGACGTAAATAGTCGAGAAATGTCTGCTTGGTGGATAAATGAATGAATGAGTGAGTGAATGGCGTTAATTAAAGGCTTTAATTAATTGCCGTGCATGTACTTGTTTCGGTCAGATTTTGAATTCCATCGTATTTATTTGCTGGTACATACAATTCGTCTTGTTCGTAGAATAAATAAACGAACGAAAAAAAATTGTTAGAAGCAAGTTTTAATTTTAATTAACATCGGTCGGTAAGTGCTGGGAATTTTTTAATGAACACGACAAAGCTTCTTCCACAATGTATAATTTTTATTGAGCATAACAAATTAATAAAATATTATTAATAATAAACATAAATAATAAAAGTGTAGCAATTAATTATTCGGTTCCATTCAGTAGCTAGGTGAAATTAATTGTTCATAATAATTTATTGATTTCAATTTACAAAAAAATGTGCCATTCGAGAGCATCTTACTTTCAAATTAGGCAAATTGTGAAATTGACAATGTGAAATTACTAAATGGGACACTTTTTTGCTTACTGATGCAATAAAATAATTCAAATTGGCATTGTGAGAATTCAGAACACTTAACTGAGCAAACTTTGAGGTCTCAAAACCAATAAACCAACAAACCACTTACCTACATATCATAGAAATGGAAAATAAAATTGCATCAGGTAAAAAATGTTAAACACATATCGAATCTTCTATGTGAGGAAAGGGTCGATTGATTTTTTTGATGGTACGATGAAAATGAGAGTGGAATAGTAGAAAGAGTTATCGATTGACGGGAAGTGTCACTTGGGATAAATGTATAATCGGTTCACGCTTAATCCACAATAAACTTAGACGAGTATCCTAACTTAAATACTAGGAAATTTAGAAGAATATATTAGAATTTGAGATGTTAGATATGCATCTTCGTGTCTTGTTTTTACACGTTTTCAGAAATCAGATATCGTTTCGGGTTTTCGGAAATAAAAGGTGTAAATGAATAAATTATAATTCTCCGTTTGAAAACCGCTTAAAAATTGCGTTAGACGCGTTCGTGTTCCCCTAGTTTTGTACGGTTGATGTCGGAAAATAGCAGGTTACGTGCATCGATTGTTTTCGAAGCAATTAAATCGTTAAGATAATTAGTAGATATCAGACCGCGCGAGCACTGTGTATGTGCGCCCGGAAGGCAATACGAAAAACGATAATAAACGATAATTAATCATAACTTCATTAGCGCCGCATGTTGCTGCCTCCTATAGAATTCTACAGCAGCCAGGCGCTTTGGAGGAAAACAATAGGCGAAAACGCGGTAAGGTGTCAAGCGCTAAAATAAAAATTTTGAAACAATGCCATACATTTCAAGCCCGACAGACACAAGAAAGATGAATTGACATGAAATAAGTAGAACAAAAATGTTAAGTGTTCTTAATGGATGTACCTGCCATTAAAGAAGTATTAATGGTAATGAATATTTCTTTAATTGCTTTGATTCTTTCAATTTCGCAACTTAATCTATTCTACAGTTGCATCAAGTACAATCAAAGAAAATAATTAAAAATTTCAAAAACGCCTGCTATTATTAATTAAAGTGAATAATAATTAGCGTCTGTAATGTTCAATTAAGCAATATTTTATAATTGGATTTTGAGCTTTACGAATATTAATTCTTTGTTTTCTGGTTATGAATGAATATTGGGAAAGCAATTAAAAATTATTGGAGGACTAACAAAAGATAAATTAATTATGTAATTAATAGTCCCACAAATTGAAGTGTCCTAAAATAAACCTACGTTGAAATTACTATTTGTATTTGTAGAAGTAATATTCGAAAATGACTATAAGCAACAAGTAGTAGTATTTATCCGCTCAAATATTAATTAATTAAGTTTATTAACGAAAGTTATTTTAGGAGGCTTTTGTATGTTTCTGTGTGTTTTGTTTGGTGGATAAACTTTGAAGGGGAGACTAATAAATGCAAAAGTGGGTAATAAATGAAATAATAACACATTTTATTCCTTTATTTTTCCACAATTTCAGTTATTATTCATATACAGGATGATCAATTTGCAACTGAAAAATATAAAGTATTATTAATATCAATAGTAACGTGTGATTCAAAATTTGTTGAATTAGAGTTTGCTATGACAGTGGAGAAAGATAGACATAAATAATTGTCAAGTGCGTTTTTGAAAAATTATCAAATATTCATTTTCCCATTTGCATTGACACAATCCCAGGCAGGTTTTATTTTTTGCATAGCACACTCTAATTCAACAAGTTTTGAATCACACGTTATATTCCTGTTAATTACTTAATGTTGCGGGCCTATTTTCCGGGCATTGTATAGTACGACCTATGCAATTGAATAATTAGTAATAATTAAAAGCGAACGCGCCTTCCATATGTGAGCGAGCAAACGAATGAACAACAGATCCGACTGAAAACATGCACCACAAAAACGTGAAATGAACACGAACAACAACGAAAATTTTAATGTATGCCAACTGACGCTCAGCCAAGTTCACATCCACTAAAAAATAAAATACCATGAGGCCCGGTTCTAATTCCATCTACCTACATAAATCACACATCAGGGTTATCTGTCTGTGGCGGGTTTGAGCTGTCAACCAAGAAGGGGTAAAACTGAAGGAATAAAAGCGACCGGAAGAGGAACTGTTGTCGCTGTATTTCTGTCATACGTACTCCTTGATCCCAACGTATTCAAATTAATGTCTGAAGACCCTTTTCTTTTCTCCTCTCAGTCAGAAGTTCCACTATGCTTTCATTAGCTCCCATTGATGCATATTCCTTTTCTATCTTTGCATCCATCAACGTGGCACACAATACAATCAACGCGAAACGGAAAAGGTTAAAGTTACCTGAACGACATGAACATGCTGCACGCTCGTGAAGTAGAATGATTTGTATAAGAAAGGTAAAAGGGTTGCAAGTAAGAGTAAAGTAAGAGTGAAACACACTTGCATCACAAGATGCAAGACAGAAGCTGGAGCACGTATGCAAAGAAGCCAGCAGGTAGTCAGGAAAGGATCCCAGACGACATCTGCATCCACATCTGCATATGCATGCCAAGTCTTATTCTTGTTATGTGAAATTGGTAAGTGAAAGGGTTCGTGACGATCTTTTAAACCCTTGCCGTAATGATATGCACACACCAAGTCGGATCGGCTCTCTTGTTGCGACAGTTAGGAAATGTGAGAATTTGTTGGATCAGTTGTAGGTCTACGTCTACCTTAAAGGTACTTGTACTTGTACCTGATCGGCGATTGTGTGTGTGGCGGAAAAATGATAAATTATATTCTATGAATCGCAATCCCGGGGAACTTATTTGAATATAATTCAGAAACTGTCACAGCGCCCCTTGACGTCATTTGCATGTGCTGCATACATATGTAGAGCACAACTCTCTTCATATTCCAATTCCAATAAATTACATTTTGTCTGCATCATGCGCATGTGAGATGCAAATTTTTTACCTGGACCATCAAAAGAACGCGCACACAAAAATCCCTCATTACTTATGCAATTCAATACGTCACGTAGGGTTAAGTCTGATAAAAAAACTGCTTTTTAACCGTTATAAGAGTCGCATGTTGCGTTGCGGCTGAAAGGAAGAGCGGATCGCGGTAAATCGGTCGTTGGTGTACATTCGCACATTGCCAATAACAGCCCAGCACACATGGATAATTTGTGTGTACGTGCCGTTTGCAACTTGGCAAGGATGCGAGAGTTCCGAGAACGCACATGCGGATGATATGCAAATTAGTCTATTCATTCGGTCGGGTTTTTGCGTTGACGGGATATTATGCATGTAGGTAAGTACCCTTTCGTTCGTGCAACGAACCATCAAGCATCCTTGCGTTGTCTGTTGTCAGATTGTTTGTCTGTCAGTCAGTCAGTTTTTTAGCTTGTTCATCTGCCACTCTAAACTGGCATTGCAATTGCCTTATTATAACAATGGTGTTTTGTATTTTAAAGTGGGAATTTGTTTTTCTAATCCCAAATTGTGTATTTTCCTTGGCTTTTCAGAAATGCTAATAATTCAACAACCCCTCGAAAATGTTCATCACATTAGGACATTACTACCTACATTAAATAGAAACATTTATCCATCATAAGACATGTTTTCCATCACATGATTATTTAATATCAGCTTATCGATTTAATAATATTTTCGCATTTGGGGCAAAACAATTTTCCTCTTTTCCATTTTCCATTTCGATAGAAAATTGGATTTTTCTTAGTTGTATGTTTGCTTTGTAGTTTTGTGTGGTTTTCGATCAAATTCGACGTTGCAAGCAAAAGATATACGGCTACCCAATGCGAACCATGACAATCAATAATATTTTAACAATGCATGCAAACATATTTCCTAATCCACCTAATGGCGTATTATTTACCGTCGGCGCACTATTTATTTATTGGATTACTGAGTGACTGGATGGTTCGATGTTATGTTGGTTTTGACTCGCCGTGCATTTGTTTGAGTGACTGGCAAAATTACATACGAGTTTTCCATCAGTCTATCCTTTTATTGCGAGCTTGAAAGAAGAACCGCCACCCCCACAACAGAAAATGTTTGATGAAAATTCTCAATTTTATTTATAGCGAAAAAATCAATTTTTCAAATTTCCTATGAATGACATCTGTACTCACACATATGAGGAGGAAAATTCACTCAGGTACATGCATGCTATGGGATGATATACAGTATACAAATCTATTTGGCAAGTATAAAGTAGACGAGAATGTGAAATGTGAATATAGGGAAATTGCGTTCGTGTGCGCTCTGGTAGAGTCGACGCTTGTACACGAAAATCGAATGTCGAATGGAAAACGTTTCGTTTCTAGGGGAAAAGAAATTAGATAACGGAAAACCAACCGCCACATACAAGTACTACCTATACTACGTGCTACATAGTGTTCTCGTCCTTGATGCCGGTTACGTTTGGCGCGCGCTTCGCTTTGGCTTTGGCGAAAAAGATGGTAAGACGACGACGACGACGGCAGGCAGCAAGCAGCAGATAGCAGCGACTAAACGAAACGAAAGGAAATTTATTATATTGCAGCTGTAAAAATGTACGGAAATTGTGAAAATTTCGAACGAAGAAAAACTATTTTATTTTATCGCGCCGAGAGTTTTGTCCACAGCGAACGAAATAAAATGAAGAAATTCAAATGTAACCAATTTCATTTGTGTTATTAATAGCGGCAACATGTTCTATTTGTTATTTTCTTTTGTTGTAATATATGAAAGTATATAAAACATTAACACATTTTTACAGCAAACACAGTCAACACACGCGTTTATAAGTACACGTAAATTAATTCCATTTATTATTTGTGCTTGCTGCTTGCGTTGCTTGCCGTCATGTATGTAGTTACTCACTTAAATAATACAACATTCAAATGAAATACCCAGTAGTTTCGTAACATTTAAGTAATTTGCTTAATATTTCAGAAATGTTAGACCGCGACTGTAAGGTTGAACCCTTTCCTTTTCCTCCATCAAGCTTACGAATACCTAATGACATTTGGTCGACTTGCACACGTTAACTTCCTATACTTACTTCTTACTTGTTACAAATGCAAACTTGAAATTTTTACATTAACCAAGTAAAGATATACTTGAGAATTCTATGTAGCACCCTGTATATTATTAGTAATAGGTAGGCATAAATTGTTTAGCATTCTACTATCGAGTGTTTGTTATATTAGTGTGTAGTAAAGTGTACGCGCACGACATGTTTAGATCTTACAATAAAAGGGAAAAAGACGGCGGCGCGTGATAATTTTCCTTTCAATTTTGCCGGTATACGCATACAGGCTATGAAACAGCGTGTTTACACGTAGGTATTACTTTTTCTATACACCTTTATTTATATTTGTATAGTTGGTGAATTCGTATGCTCATGCAAGGAGCGAGTTGAGTTTGGGTAGTTTTAGTGTGGGTGCGTGCGTAATATTTATGATTTCGATGGTTTGATGGAAAATTCTCTCCTGCCGTGCGCACACACATCCACATCCACCGATCCACGTTCACAACAAAACATCGAGCTGGATCTATAAAAATATACACAAATGCAGGGCGCACACATTACTCGAGCGCACGACAACATGTAGGTAATATTTGAAGCGTAGGCAGCTTGCAGGTATAGCGAGTATATGGGAAAATCGTCAACGCGTCGCCATTTCGAAAAAGCCACCGCACTATTACACGCGAATAAAATCGATAAAGGGTGCTCGCGCGTCCCGTTCGCTTTCGCAGGGGGTGGAGATGTGTGTGGACGTGTATCGGCCCTGGCTGGGTGCTGTGTGTGAAGCAAACGCGGGGAATAGTTGCCCGACCGATGACTCGATACGTTTTATTCAATGTTAGGTAGACGCTACACTTGTGCATATATGACGAACACTCAACTCACGCAATGCAATACACGCCGATTATTTGAGCGCTGTTTAAAGGATTGCAGAGGTGTCAAGTCAGAGCGGCCGAGAGACTCAAGATGTCTCGGTCTGGAGCGTAATTATGCGACTGTTGTACTTGTAATTATTGCCAAGGCTTTAAAATGAGAAGCATGTACATGTAGAGGGTCGCTGCGCGTGTATTGGGGGATGACGTCGTCCTTTAATATCGTCGTCGGCCATGTTGGCGGTGCATGCGCGGCGGCGTGGGCGCCATGTACGCAACATCCTTTCTCGAAAATCGCACACACCACGCGGTGAACGCGATGTGGCGAATTTTTGCATCCACGAAAACTCCGATAACGTCATCCTTGTTTTTCTCCTTGGCGTGCAGTTTCCCAGTTTTTCCAATGGAAAAGTGAGTGGTGGCACGCGTGGCGCTTGAAGACATCCTAGAGACACACGCTGTCGCGAAGCATTCGCTTTCCTTCCGCCGATCAAGAAACCACGAAAATCCTTATACCTTCAATACCTTTCTGCAACTATAACAAGGACAGTACTAGCGAATAGGTGCGTAGCAAGTGCAACAATTGTTAATCATCATCAGCAGATCGACAACGCGCACGACATCAACAAGTTTTCAACTTCTTCGGCGTTCAACGCATGCGGCAATTAAGGTAAGTTTCAACATTCAACATGTACACGTGATACTTAGTGCATGCCAAGCGAACGTAATTAATTCCGGTCGTTAATTAATATCGTAATAATTAACGTAAAACAGAGTTCATTTTTTGTTGCTTTTAATTGTAATTTATGATGCGACCATTTTCGGCGGTCCGAAAATGTTAATTGCGCGCGCAAAATGCCGGCCGCACACATGGTTTATCAGCTGCAAATCTTCTCGTCTTTTCATCATCATCATCAAGACGAAGAATGTTGCGCTAGGTCGCGGCCGCTTCACGAGCGCGCACTAATCACCACGACGGCCGGGAGCGGCGGCGCTAACGACCAATCAGCGCTTCTGCGGCGTCGCGACGCTTAATATAATCAGCTCGACGAATCTCGCGCGGTTCGCTCGCATTCGCGTCCTGTTTCATTCAATTCTCATTCGCATTTAAAGGATGTGCACGGTGCCCGCTCCGTCAACTACTACGAAATTACTACGCGTTTTAAACGCTTGTTCATTCACAACAACAATAATACTCATCAACTCGTATTGTTAATGAACATTTTACATGCACGCCACGACAATTCGGTATCGCAATTGAAAACTAACAATGAGCGGAACAACAAACTCGTTTGCTCTTGTAAAAGAAATTTAATTAAATGGCGGTCACTTAACAAGCTAGTTAATTATTAATAAACACGTTAATTAGTCGCGTTTCGGCAATTCATGCATCAGATTAATCTGGACAGTTTGATCGGTTTAATATGTTGTAATTGAAATAATAATACATTCATGATGTTCACATTCGATATTAATAGCCGTCGTAATTAATTCTAAACCGCATCACGAGCGCACGACATTTCAAAAACGCAACTTGAAAAGTTATGTGTGCGACACAAACCGCGAATAAGGGAAAAATTAGCATATTAACTTGTCAAGAAGTATTAACTACACTTCGTGAGTTGAGTGCTCACATTGCGCGCACATTTTGTATTACAATTACTGGCACAGATGAAAATCGCGCAATTAACCCACTTCGGCAGGAAAAAGCGAGCGCACAAAAAACCACATGCAAAAATGACCAACATCTGCAAGATGTAAATTGCAACGCGCACACCAAGGTTAAAAAATACTTATATGTAAAAGCGCAATGTTGACTTGACAGTTCGCGTTTGGAAACTGAGATGGTTTCGTGATGAGTCAAGAGATCTCATGTTCGTGTACTGAAATCATTAAAATTCGTCCTGCACAAGATATAACCCTTTTTTGGGAGTGGCCTAAACTTTTTTCTCGTTTTTGCCGTCGGTGAGTTTTTTTGAATGCATAGTGGGGGTAGGTCTGCACCACGCGGCCCAACGGCCCAGCTGATTAACCCTTTCGAAATTAACATATACGCGCACTCCACATCTGCATATATTTGGTACGCATAGAAAAAAGAATGGAAAAAGCAATAAATTACGCATATGCCCATGATGTTAATGTACCCCTTTGAGGCCTTTGGCTGCGCGTCCAACAAACAAAAAATAATTTACCGGTTGCCCTTGCGGGTTCTTTTTTCGTCAATGTGTAGGTATAGACCCTGGTGTAGAGAATGGAAATAGATATAGCAGAGAATCTTGTAGAATCGTCGTACCCCTATTTTGTACGTTTTTTCTTTATGTTTCCCAAGGATGAAAAATATGATATAAACCATGCTCTGATGGATAAGAAAAATGCACTTTATTATTACGCAAACAAAAGCTGGTTTAGCCTACTGTGCAACCGGGAGGATTCGGGATGCGTGTTTGTTGATTATGCCAGAGAGATTTACATACACAAAACTTTAGTCTGGCTTTAGAGAGTTTAGAGTTGGGATTGAAATATTGAAAGGGTTCAGTTATAAAAAATCTGCGAAAACCTTTTTCCAAGGTTGAAGGTTTAAGTTAGTTAAGCCCGCATGTATCGTTTTTTATTCAACAATAGCAAGATTGCATAAAGTTAAACGTCATTATTTTTAATTGAAGCGCATTGTGGTGTATGAAAATAATATGTTGTGTAAACGTAATCCAAACAAACAACAAACAACCGCATCCACGTCAACTGTAGACCGAACAGAAAGTAGTAAATTTAATTGAGACATGCACGAGGATTGTAAAACTAACGTCGCTTCGCGAAATATATCTTGAATATTCTTTTTAATATCTAAATTCAAATCCAAATGTCATTTGTTGAAATGCCAGTCGACTGCCTCGCGAGTAGAATTGTAAAGGCAGCAAGCAAGAAGCAACTGAAATGAAATTCAAGAAAAGCATGTGTGGATCCAAACGAACATGTGTGATGTGTGTTGCTTATAAGGTACAAGTAGATGGTAACGATGGAAAATGTTCCACATCCAAGGAATAAGCAGCAAGCAACATTCGTTCGTTTCGCCCGGCGACGTTCATTGCTATCCTAGCTGAAGAAATAAGATATTGAAGTGGAATTCGCATGCATGCACTCGCACGGCGAGAGAGACATACGAAACGTGTGTGCGATTCATATGTGACAGTCGCACACGGTGTGCTACACACATTTGTAGAAAAGAAGAGGGCCCGCCATCCATGGCATACGCGAATGGTTGCCGTATGTGTTGTGTTCACATATCAACGATGGAGCCCGCGCCATTCACGTTGCTATGGCGACCAGCTCCGGCGGGGGTGGCTCTCTGCCGATCATCCGCAACAACCCTGCATCAATACCAAGTGTGTTCAACGTTTTCGCCTCGCTCTCCCAAACTCAACCCAAACCCGAACCCTCAAACCCAGGCAGGCAGTCAGGCAGCAGGAATACGGTGCACACATATCCGAGTCGAGGCACTCTATTCCACATATCTTTTCCATCCAGGCGAAAATGCATGCAATACGTCTGAAGTCGATTCGGGGTGGTGAGGGGGCGGCTGGGGTCGGCACGGACCCGTCATGTCGCAGCTCCCAACATTCGATATTGTACCGAAAATAAATTGTGAGTTTGACTCACAAGCACAAGAAGCTGAATATCTAATATTCTAGTTCGCCATAGAAAAATAGCAAAGAAATAAAGTACGAAAATTAAAGATTCTAATAATTTTTAACATTTACTCCCTTGTTCAACTTTGCATTGCTTGTGAATGTGCCAGGAAGCTAAATTTAAGAAAAAAATGATCGATTTGAAGTTTCGAAATTAATTAAGGTTTGAGGAAGGTCGCTTCATTTGCAGAAAAGTTGAATGAGTCTGGTGCGTGAGAGTTCCACTGACCTAGTAACGAGCGAGTAAAAGTGATGAAGGTTAAATGTGTAAATGCGCCTCCACTGTCTCAACTCTGGCGGGTGTTGAGTGCGAGTGTGTGTATGTATTCGGGAGTTCGTTAACAAGTTGAATGAGTCGATGGATGCCGCCGCATATTGCATGCATGTACGCGGAAACGAGATGGAGGCGAAAGCAACGCGGCGCGGCGCGTCTTTGCCGCCCCGATTCATTCAGGCTCGCGCTTCCTTCTCTCTTCAGCTTGCTCATTTCGAGCTCATTGCCGTCTTCAGGACTTTCGCATTCGCGCGTACCGTAACTCGCAAGTATGGGAACCCCTCTTAGCAAAAGAGCTTTTACAACAACCCACACACCGACACACGCATGCATCCCATCCAAGCAAGCATCCACCGTTTTCTTGCTCTCTTCTCACATCACGCATACACGCTTGCACTTGTGCCTCAGTCGTCGTGTTTTTAAGAGATGAGTTTCCCATTTTAAAATTAAAGCGAACGACTACACGAAGAAGAGCGAATGAGAACATGAGGAAGTGTAAACTAGACCCTGACCTACTGCAACTCATGAACTCAGCACCGAGTTCACCAAGTTTTCAAGCAACTTTTTTTACACTTTTTATATGAAAGGAAGACTTTTGCTCTTTATCGGCAAATTATGATAATCGATTGGTTGTTATGAGGTTTTAACAAGGTGGTAAATATTTACGAAGAGGGGCTAACATTTTTCAAAATGCCTTCAAGGTGCGCTCCAACAACAACAAACAGCAAACTTTCTTATAACCAATTACCTAAACACAATGCGTGTGCCTACACATGAATTATGCATACAGCATGCATATTTATAGTGAGGCGACCACAGCACAACCCTTCAATAGACCTTACCAAACATCAGACACTCAAAAGCTTCACTTCAACTTCAAAAGAAACATACGTTGTATTGGTGGTTGCGCCTGCTTTGAGCCTTGAATAATTGGTAATCAGTTTGGTTTTATTTCCAAAGCCAACGGCTCTGCGCGTCGCTATAGAATTAAAATGAAAATGAAGAAAAAATCTTATTACAACAACATAAGGTCGTTTTATAATTATGTATCGAAGAGGTCTAAAGGCGATAGCTGTCGACGTCGATTAAGAAGCGGAAGACGAGACAGGCTTCTATCTTGTCCATGTTCCCTGTAGGGCCGAGTCGATGGTCATTTTTGATATTAAATGCCGGATTACAATCAACACTCACTCTTCCAATTCCAATGCGCCTTTTCCTCAATGACTGGTGGAAGGAACACTTTACAAAGTAATACAATAACACCAGTTCGAAGTGGCTTTGAGTAGAATGTTGGAGTTGAATGATGGGATCACGTTCGTTGAGTCGTGTAGCAGGTGTCTGTTAAAAAGTGTTAGGCGATCAGTTCTCGTTGTATTTCACAAGAATGTAGGCCTTCCGTGTCCGGCAAGAATTACGTTGATGTCTTGTCCGCAGGTCTGCACCCCTTATTAAAATAGATGGTACGGTGGGCCAAAAACAACTACTAAGAATTTGAAGGGATAATTTACGAACACATTTTAACTAAATTTGTTTTTTTGTTTCAACAAGAAGGCCGCTATTAAATTTCGATTATTAAAATGAAAAGCACAAAGTGTGTGGTTAAAAAATCATTTCAAAAACCAAAAAAGAAGCAGCCAATTTTTGATGTTGCGGTGTACCTGACGCTACTGCTTTAAGTGCTCCTCTTCACTTTCACTCCACTCTTCCTCTCGATCCTCGATGAACAAGCAAACACAATCAACTTTTTATGTCAATAAACGCAATATTTCTTCCTGTCCCTCGTAAAAAACAAACTACATGCGTATTTTGCTCATTCTTCCACATTTACATTTACCTGCACTACAAGCAGACAACAACGAAATCGAAAGGCAATATATCTAGATTCCCCTTTTGGGCTAAGCTGGGCCAATATAGTCCTCTCAATTCATCGTGTCATTTACCATTTACCCCCTTATTATAGCGATTTAACCCTCGATTCACATCCGCTACCAAAACCAAACACACAGAATACAGATAGAAGAAAGTCTTCGCTTCCGTGCTCTTCCCACTTGGCTCGGATAGAACTCTTTCTTTCTTGAAGTCTAATCCTGTATAAATCGGACAATTTAACTAATACCACATATCACAAATACCTGCCCGACCGTTACAAGTTGCAAGAGCATGTGAACATTGCAGAAAAATGCAACTTACGAAAGGGTTAAAAGGGTCACAGAACGCAAACCCATCTTTGGCTATAAATCAATCCATGGAACAAAACAGTGCATGCAAGAGGAATTTATGAAAAAGATACGAAGCGACCTTTGCTTTTGCTCTAGTCATAACGAACGTTTATGCATGCATATAAGTGCGATACGGTGTGATGTAAATGTTGATAGTGGCGAAACGGGTCGCAAAAATTCATCCATATAGTTGTTAGTTGTATAGATCTATAAGTACACTACCTATATGCATATACAGCATATCCGCAAACAACATCGAAACGGTGGTTAATCGAGCGTGTATTTAGCGTTTTATATGCCTACATGTAAACGCTATACGCGAATATTTATAATAAAATATCAGATGCTCTTCACGACAATAATACGCTTGGCAATATTGCCAGAGAATCGAAATGAAATGTGCCCGAGCATAAGTGCATCATAATAATGCAATGCGTAATATATTACATAATAGGAAAAACTTATCGCTGTAATCGATTGCATTTATCGTTTGCATTTGGATTCTATTCATATGTGAGTACCTCGGCCTCGGCAATAAGCAAATGTGAATGGGTTAAATGGGAAATTTTACGTGTTTTATGTTTGTGCCATATTTTTGCATATGATGCACATTTTATTCCGACCGATGATATGATAAATGTAGAATAAGGGAATTAAAATAAATAGGGAATGGGTCAGACGTTTGAAGCAATAAAACGTGCGATCGCTTCATATGATTCGAGACATTAATCACACGACGCTTCGGTTTCCGTGTAGTCTGGCACAAACACCGAAGCCCCATAATAAGAATTATTGGAATTATGCATTTATGCGCACCACGATTGTACAACTTTTCCTATTTTGGTTCGAATTCTCTATCATCGTATATTCATCGGAATCGGAATGCTTTTTGTACTTTTTTGCAAGTTGGAACTTTTGAGAAAAGTCACGGTGTGTGCATGTGCATGCTAAGGTCGAATTTCATAAGGCATACAATTAACTGCACTGCAAGAAACATCTACAAGCGATGAATATTTGTCGGCGATGTTTATGTAAGATATTTATTTCGTTACCTCTGTTTTTCGTGGCTGGCATTTTTTTGGAATGAAAACAATAAAACTGACAGAAGAACGGGGTGAAATGTAAAATTGTGAATTTGCGAAAATATATTGTATCAACAGTGGCAATGGCAGAAATAGAGAAAAGTTGTAGACGTCGTGTGCACGACACGAACGGGCGCACCGCGCGCGAATGCATTAGCTCTAAATCATCGCCGAATTTACGGTCGACGCCGCGATAACGATTTGAATTATACGCTACATTGTTTTCAAATTATTTTGTGTGTATCACGATTTTCCTACACAATTCCAAAGCCAAAACCGCTTCCACCAAC